>JAQGBT010004675.1:0-15994 GCA_034698585.1 Disparrhopalites patrizii
GAGAGGAGCATTTTTTGCTGCTGTTATAACGAGAGTACTGTTATACAGGGGACTGTTATAGAGAGAGTCGACTGTATTGTTGTTGACGGGCATGGAAAAAGTTCCACGCTGCCCGGTACTCTGACTACAGTGGATTTTCTCTATATAAATACATCCACGGGAACCCAAAATTTTGCTGTTATAAAAGAATGCTGTTTAATTATTTTAATACCTTAATTATTTTAGTAATAGCACATCGTCCTGCTATCCCACCAAAGTGGTATACTTTTCGTAAAATAAATTAGCAATTGAAGAACTAAACTGAGGATTGCAAACGCTTGTGATTTTGAGTTACTTGCATTCATACATATACGAACAGAAAACCCCGGCTATAAGGGCGTTACGATTATGACGTAGCCACAAGGTAAGTCACAATTTTGTCCACGATAGTCGAGCATACAGTGAGTATGATCGCACGATCGATGTAGTACAACGACCTCATGACGATTTTTGTATCTTGGAGGCTCAACGCACATCGGTAGAACCACTGATGCTCCATACCCTGCATTCCTTTGCAGGCCCTCACCCACTTATTCCTAAGCATCGAACTCTGGCTATAAGCCTCCGCCATGAGACTCAGAATGACCACGAGGAAGAGGCCGAGAAATATCCCGATTAATCCCAATCCCAGTGAAAAGGCCCCGTGCATCCGCGCCGATCCCACGATGCAGAAGATGCATATGACCATCAGCAAGCCTTTTGCTCCCGGAATGACCATCTGACCGTAAATGACGTTGAACCAGGTAGTCTGAATGAAGATGGTCGTATACAAGTGGAGTGCCTTCCTCCTTGGAATTTGTGGAAACGATCTATCGCCGTCCGATGCGGACTGCATGTCTACGAGCAATACCAAGATTAAGCCTCCAAAGGCGAAGCAAGAAAATATTGTTGCAAAGGCTGAAGCAGTATATATTGTGTCCATATAGCCCACGACGACGGTATTCACAATTCGAAGGGAATAGTGTGGATTCACACCGGCGTGGATCCAAATTGACATGGGTTGGTCTGGAGACTGAGGGCGCAACGCCGCCGCTGTAGTGACAAGGACAATGACGCTGATTAGTCCATGATAAATTCCTCGCATTACAAATCCAACGACTGTCCCAATCCATTCCGTGTGGGATCCGAAATGCCCTACAAACAAGTGCACTATGTTAATAGCAATGTAAATCCAGGGTGAAGTACATAATTTGATCATCTCTACGCGCTCCTATAATACATAAAATGACTATCTGCATTTCATGCTTGCGCATAAAATGATCAACTCAAGAAAACGACAATCTGGCATTGAATGTTCCCACCTTGCTGCTGCCTAATAGTCCAAAAACTAAAAAAATACGTGTGGGTATTGTGGTTCTTTTCCATACGTTATATCCTGATCCTGCAACAACTAGGTCAGTTATGACGGTTTTTCGACGCGCAGTTCAAAAAATAGGAAAATTGCAAAAAGTTTGAACTACGCGCGGAAAAACCGCCATAACTTGGCCAGTTGCTGTCGGATCAGGATATCTGACGAAAAAAAACCGCAATGAAATTCTGCACCAACACATATTTTTATCTTAGGTATTTTTATTATATTTGGGCTAGACAGCAGCAAGATGGGAGCATTCAGCCAATTTCTGTCGCGTATTTCTGTAGCGCATGTGTAGCATATCGCGTTTTCAGAATTTGTGTCCCTTATTGTTAGTTAGTTTTGCTTGTGACAAATTTTGCTTGTAGTTAGTATTGGAATTAGTTTTACGTGCTTTTAGTCACTTTTAGTTCTTAAACGACGATATGTATAATTGTAGCGGCTTCAATATTACATTACATACATATGTTCGTCACATGTAGCGACTTACAAAGCATTGTAGCAGCCGAGGTCTAGGAAGTTCTGCGTTAGTAGAAACTTCGTTTTTCCAAGCATATAATGGGCAATTTAATTATTACAGTGTGATTTCTAAGGCGGTTACATACATAATTTAAAATAGTCATAGCTATAGTTGGTGTGTCCACTTCATTCACAATTTGGATTGTTTTATTACATGCATTTCAATTTGACCCAAAAATGAGCGATTTGGCGTTTCGGTGGATTTGATCAATTCATGCAGTACGCTTGCATGGAGATGATCAGTTTATGTATTAGGGTCGCGTGGAGATAATCAAATTATATACTTCACCCTCGAAATGTTAAAATATAATAAATCACTTGGGTAAACTTTATTGAGATATTACTCACCCGCCGTAGAAGAAAACAGCAGACACTGATTCGTAAAATGGAGCATGTCCAGATGATTTGAGACGACTCCAGCATGGCAAATAACAGCCAGAAGATAGTAGGCCCCGGTGAAACGCATGTAAATTTTCTCGGCGCGTGTGAAGGTTTCTCCGCTAAATGATACTTGACCAACCCTGCCCAGGACAAAGGCAATGTGTATGAAGGCGAGGCACATATTCAACACCCACAACTGCTTCGTTGGGCTCTCCTGTACTTTGTCCTCCTTTCCGTTCCATCGGAATGGGTGCGCACTCATTAGATTTCCGAAACTGAACCCTTGTCGGAGGTAGCTCAGTGTTTGTTTATTCAAAATATGAAGCTGATTCGACGGCATCTTGGAATAGGTATGCTTTCCGCTGAGTGATGAATGGACTAAACTGTACGAAATAGGCCCGGAGGAAGTTTGATAACAGATGTGCAACCTATAGTTGTAATGTAATAAATAAATATGTATTATAAATATGCTGTAGGTACTAAATAAAGCCACCACTAAACCAAAAAATTTGTTAACGTTCTGCTGTGTCTTCTCCAATTTTCTGCTCTTTTTACAAAGCTAAGCCACTCATTATGCAGTGTAGATATTCCGGCTCTGCTTAAACGCAACCCGTAAATGCTGAGCGGCTGAAATGTGAGCAAAATTGAAATAAAAACGCGAGCAGTATTGCGTTGGCAATGGAAAATTTTACGGAGGATATATACATACAATTTTATTCAAAGTGAAAGTAGATAAGTGACGACGGTGGAAAGTTTCTAAAGAGTGAGGAGAACTAAGGATGTCAGCCTAGAACATACGACGGACGTGACAGGAAATTAGGTTTATACATTGAAATTGAAATAGGTCATGTAATATGTATGGAAGCACAGTGACGTCTCTCTTATAACACTACTAAATGGGAGAGAAAAAATACTGTTACAGGGAAAAGTTGTAATAAAGAACACAAAATACTTACGTACTTTACATGTACAAAGGACTGAAAAAATAATGTTGTTACAGTTTAGTCTCTATATATAACAACTCTGAAGGGAAGGGCAAAAAATGTTGTTACAGGAAAAAGTTGTTGTACAGAACATTAAATATGCATCTTGCATGTACGAAGGGCTGAAAAAGAAAGTTGTTATAGAGGAAAAGTTGTTACATATAAGGAGAGTTGTTATATGTAGAGAGAGTTCACTGTACTATTTAAACAGAAAGAAAAATAGTGATAGAAAATAGTCTATAGTGCGAACGGTAGAAAGCTTCTGTGTGCACCACCAAAATGTCAACAAAAGCATAAGACCGCCACAGAATGTAAGAAGTCTATGTGTACAGATATAAATGGAAATTAAATAATTTATTGTGTATTGACGTATGTATGGATTAGGCTTAGGTGAAGTAGGGTAACCCGCATTGCTGGTGATAATACCGGGCATTCGGTGACCAGGAACAAATTAACTACGCAAAATTCTGGATCTTCGTAAACCGGGCGAAGTACAGTCGACTCTCGCTATAACAGCACCCTATAAAGCATGAAATTACGCTTGTTATAGCGAAAAACTGTTATACAGAACATACATTTCTATGTTAATAAATGGAGAAAGTTTTTGAGGGGAGCAGTTTTTGCTGCTGTTATAACGAGAGTACTGTTATACAGGGGACTGTTATAGTGAGAGTCGACTGCAGCGTTACAACAGCAAAAATATGTGCCGGCGGGTGCAGATGATTTGGGTACAGTAAAAAAGTATATACGGTCATACCTGGGGACTTCGCGTTGGAAAGCTGGAAGTGAATGAAATTTATTATTTTAGTTGGACTGACGTGGACCATGAAGCGATTCTAGATTCGAGACATCTAATTATGATGGCCTAATGAAATACTATTGCTTTTCGTCAATAACAAAGTAATCAAATGGCACGAAACTCGAGAGGAGTGCGCAAATGGGAAAACCATTAAAATCGTACATTACCGCAGTCCATGTTAGTCGAATTTGCGCATTAAACGAAGGCTCTGCACTGATCAGTCAAATGGGTTATGTTTTATTTCAGCTTGTACAGGTTTTAAAGTAAATAGGTTCATAAAATGCCCATTATTGTTACTGTTAATATTTGTTATTGAAATTGTTTCTACTACATACATATAGCTATACTTTCGGGCAAAAATTTGGATTTAGAATATTCCGCTATTGCCTTTATCCAATATGCAATTGCCTTCAACAATTGTCTTAAGCTTCCTGCGGACAAAATTCGTATTGCATGTTTCACGTGGCAATTCCATTTCTGTATTGTTATAGCAGATTCTACACAAAGCAAGATTTATATCCGGTGTTAATTCAATTGAAGAGCTACCGTGTAATAGCTGTAAGTTAGTTGATGCAACTTCACCTGGATAGAGCGCCGGTTGCGATCGTGTAGTTTCTAAAGGAGTCTATACAAGCAATAGTACATAGATAATGATAGATTTTGAGTTTGCCATTGCAAATAAATATAATGCACGCATTGTATAGTTTATAAAATTGGCGATTCAGGAAATTATGACGTAGCAACAAGGTAAGACACGGTTTTGTCCACGATGGTGGAACACACTGTCAATATGATTCCACGATCGATGTAGTAAGACGACCTCATATTGATTTTAATGTCTTGGAGGCTCAACGCACATCGGTGGAGCCACTGATGTTCCATGTCCTTCAATCCCTTGCTGGACCTCACCCACTTATTCCTAAGCATCGAACTCCCGCTATAAGCCTCCGCCATTAGACTCAGAATGACCACGAGGAAAAGACCGAGAATTATTCCGATTAGTCCCAATCCCAGTGAAAAGGCCCCGTGCATCCGCGCCGATCCCACGATGCAGAAGATACATATGGCCATGAGCAAGCCCTTTGCTCCCGGAATGACCATCCGACCGTAAATCAGATTGAACCAGGTAGTCTGGATGAAGATTCGCATGTACAGGTTGAGTGCCTTCCTCCTTGGAATTTGTGGAAACGATCTCTCGCCGTCCGATGCGGACTGCATGTCTACGAGCAATACTAAGATTAAGCCTCCAAAGGTGAGGCAGGAAAATATTATTGCAAAGGCTGAAGCAGTGTAGATTGTGTCCATATAGCCCACGACGACGGTATTCACAATTCGTAGGGAATAGTGGGGATCCCCACCAGCTTGGATCCAAATTGACATGGGTTGGTCTGGAGATTGAGGGCGCAGTGCTGCGGCAGTAGTAACCAGAACAATGACGCCAAGGAGTCCATGGTAAATGCTCTTCATTACAAAGCCCACGATTTTACCGATTAATTCCGTGTGTGAGCCAAAACGTCCTAAGAACGAATACACTCTTACGTTAATTGGGTGACAAAGAAAATATACAGTAAATCGACTGGGTACGAATGAGAAATGACTCACCGGCCGTAGAAGAAAACGTCAGACACTGATTCGTAAAATGAATGATGTCCAGATTATTTGAGATGACTCCGGCATGGCAAACAACAGCCAGGAAATAGTAGGCCCCTGTGAAACGCATGTAAATTTTCTCTGACCTTGTGAAGGCTTTGCTAAATGAGACTTGACCAGCCCTGCCCAGGACAAAGGCAATGTGTATGAAGGCAAGGCACATATTCAACACCCAAAGCCATTTTCGTTGACTCTCGGCCGCTGTGTTCTCCCTCCGGTTCCATCTGAAGGGATGTGTGCTCACTCGATTTCCGAAATGGAAAGCATATCGGAGATATTTCAACGTTTCCCTATTTAAAATTTGAGGACTCTGATTCCGAGACATTTTTGGGATGGATTATAGCTTCGGATATGTTATAAATGGTTCAAATCTACCGAAATAGGTTCGGACACGGCTTGGATACGGACAGGAAATCTAGACGTATATTACGAATTAAAGTTTTTATTTAAATTCTTTGATAATCTTTACCCTTTACTGTGCATAAAATAGTGATTTTAAATGATGTTTTTAAAGCTGAAACTTGTCTTACCTGATATAAAAAAAACTTTGCTCAAATAAAATGAATTTACAATGTGGACTTTCATTTCCCCGTGAAAATTGCGGTGAATCGACGTTGTCTTTCGGGCACGCACTGAGTCAGCATTAAATCTTGGCAAATAAGCTGCCCACTGACGATGAGGTTACACAGGTTCACACTGTACAACGGATAAAAATTGTACTCAAATTTTATAGAAAAATTCATTAGCGTCCTGTTGGTTTTCCACAAATGTTTGTTAGAATTTGGATAATTAAAACTTTCAGGTTTACCAACCCCGTAAATTGGAATTGTCTCACTGCAAATACTTAGATTAATCGATTGTAGAAAAATTAAATTGAATTTAAAAAAATCACGAACGGTGTTTAATAGACTCAGAGACGACGGTGAATATACTATTTGAACAGAAGAAGAGTTTAGTGCGGACTGTGCAAATGCAAATCTTCTGTGTAGGCCACCAAATTGTCAACAAAAGCATAAAACCCCCGCAGAATGTGAGAAGAAGTTTATGTGAATATAAATTGAAATTGAATCATTTATGATGTATTGGCGTCAGAGCTGGGAACTGAGTAGAGTAATTATACTAATAATACTTGAATTGTACCGAAAAAATGAAAAAGTACTTGATAATTTACTTGTAATTGATTTAAAAATTTGTAGTAGTAATTAATAATTTCTGTTTTAGGCTAAAATCTCAGCAAAAATTATACATACGTGTTATTTATGTTCAAAAAATGCATTTTCTTGGGAAAGAAAATGAATTTGTTGCCAAAGGTATGGAATTAATTTAATTTATCTTAATGTATTCGTCTGAATTTTGTCAGATATAAAGTTTAATTGCAGGATTTACATATACATGTATGTTCATCTGACATGCAATTGTTAAATAATCTAAAACCAGCAGAATATGTCCTAGAATTACTATAGCAGACAATGCTCACAAATTCGTCGTAAATATAGAGAACATGACGAATCCAGATCAAGCCTGTAATGGCGCAGTCTTCGGAATATCGCCAAAACTAGTGTACAGTCATAGCAGAGGACTTGGTGCTAGAAAACTGAATGTGGATGGAATCTATTATTTAGATTGGATTGACGTGAACCATGGAAAACTCTTAAACGATTCCAGATTCGAGAAATCTAATACAATTCTAGTGGAATACTGCGCTGTTGTTCGTGAAAAACAAAGTTATCAAATGGTATTAAATTCGACAGAGGTGTGCAAATGGGAGAAATAATTTTATTTTATTTACTATAGTTTTTGCTGGATTTTTCACATAAACGTAAAAGCATAAATGAAGTACCATACAGCACTTAAGATTCGACTGGTTTTCAAGTTAGAACTTTCATACTACGTTATGTAAACATTTGTAATAAAATTGTTTTTGTTTGTATATTCCTAGATTTTTTTTGACGATTCAGAATAGCCAGAACAATTATTTTATAGACAATTAGCTTCAGCAACAATTGCCTTCAACTTCTCGTGAAAAAACAAATAATTACTATAAGCGATGAAAATGTGCCAAATTTTCACAAGACCTTACACTGAAAATCAGAATCGGCACATCCAGAGGACTGCCTTTGCTTTGGACACCGATTAGCCGTTTAATTCACCAGGAATGAATTCTTAACGCAGGTTTTTCTATACATTCAAGTTGATGTTAGCATAAATTCGTATTTGTGATGATGATGACATAGGTATTCATCGATTATCTAAATTTAAACCGATCATGATAAACCGTTTAATAAAAATTCCACTGACACAAGGTTTTGTGTTTTCCCAATAACAATACAGTGGAGTCTCTTTATAACAAGTCCCTACATATGTAACAACATTATTTCTTTTGCTCTTCATACATGCAAAGTACATATTTTATGTTGTTTATATGTATAGCAGAGAATTATTCTAACAATTACTCCTTAAATCCTCTAGAACTGGTAAAATTTATGGCATGCTTCTATGAAATTAATATCCTAATGTATGCATCCGTCTGTACGAAATAACGTTGATTTGGGAACTTCGTAGCTTTTTCGGTATTAATGCTCAATTTACACATTCATATTTGATTCCGCAGCACGCCTACCAGCTACAAAGGATGCCAAAAATAAAGTTCATTCCAATTGGATACTATTCCGCACTATTCCGCCGAACTTGGAAAGCCTATTAGTATTAATACATCCAAATTTCTGCAACGTCCCAACATTTTGGTCTCAGCCAATTTTCAAACTTAGAATTACGACGTGCCTTGCGGAGTTCATTCTTATCCCCAACGAACAAATTCAGAATGTTAGAACTACAGAGAAGAACATTGACCAAATGAATGAGATCGTTGGGACTTTTGCAAAAACCAAACGCGTACGTTTCAGGAGCGCTTGGCAAATTTTTACCAGGGCCTTTTATATTTTACACATAGAATCAATGTTATCGGATGTTTCCAGTACGGCGTATTTGCAAAAGTATGAAGAGTTTGTCCTAAAAGTAGGTTATCAGTTTTTAGCCCCAGTTTTCTTTGTCGTTCAATTTACGTCGAAAAGTGCGATATTTGGTATAACTGCTCATCGAAATTTCATGTGACTGATTAATACCAAGATCCGATATAATTTAATCTCTGACCGATTTCGGAATGTATTCTATGATTGCAATTGTGAAGCCACACCAACATGCGCTTCCGTAGCGTTAAGTTGCTATGCTCGAGCTACTGGAAATGGAAAAGCGGTTTTGGGGCTACCGTCGTCAACGCCTCCAATTGACGAAGCGCGTGACTGCAATCCATTTTTTTTCGTGTACTGGGAATATTTCATTAACGACAATCCCTATCAACGCCAGAATCCAAAAGTCCTTAAAATTTCCGTGCATTCATTTATCCTCCGACACACAAATTTCTCTCTGTTTGTACTCCGGCAGGACCGACATTATGTTCGGACTGGGAGAGTACACTGGGAGAACATTCCTGGCAGTCGAGTGGAATTTTTTGTGTCAACTCAAATTTACAAACGAAGGTACACCTTTCTCCTCGCCTCCATTGGTGATCAAAGCATCCTGGATGTCGGCGTGTTGTTTCTGCCATTACACTTGGGAGTTTGGGTTCTCCTGGCTACAACAGCTGTAGCCCTTGCTATCTGCATTGTCATGCGCAATGGGAAGATATAATGGTGGGTTTTTTTAAGCAAATTCGTGCGATGCTCAAAATGTGGATGGACCAAAGTGTTTCGGAGGTTACTTCGTCCAGCAATCGTGTCAACACAGGGATCTTCGTTGGAGCATGGTGGCTGGCTATTCTGGGACCGAGTATATATTACCAGAGCTATCTCAAGTCGGATGCGACTGTAAACAAAGGCTTAGGAACAACGGAGGCGTCCATTGCTGAAAATAATTTTGCAACCAAAATATTTTGGCTGTATTTTGTTAATCATCCCGGATGCACAGAAAGGACGGTGAGGAAGATAGATCGAAGCGTCCCCTTCAGCTGTGACAAATATATCCCCCGCCAGTTTCAGACATGGTGCAAATTTGCGGAAAGCTTGCGGCATGAGGTTAAATATTTTGCAGATATATTTAGTACGTAATACAAAACTTAATTGCGCTTTTTAATCTCTAAATTTAACCACCATTCAATGAGGTTTTGTCAGTATCATTGGTCTGGTTTCATGAATTGCTTAGGCTGAAAGCTGGGGTAGAGACTATAATAGAGACTACGACAACAAGGAAGACATTCCGATAATGGATAACGTGGTTTATCATTTACAAACCGAAACGCAGGCGATTTGCCGCTGGAATCTTACAACTGTATTCCAGGCTTTGCTGCAGCAACCAAAACGTAGCAACAGAGAATTTCAGAGAGCTATATTCATTTTGGACTCGGATGAGTCCAACGATTTATTGCGTTTGCTCGAGGAGGAAATCGCTACTTATTTTTCTGATAGGATTGCTCTCACTCTTCTAAAAATTCAGGAGCCATTCCTCATCGGATCCGCGGGGATATACGTTACATCGGACCTAGATGAGCAGTACCATTATTGGGTAATTCGAAACATGGATACGCTCCTTTCCTCCGGGATTTTCTGGTTGTGGGAGAAATGGGATCGGATACGTTGCAAAAATACGGTACAGCCAAATATGCATTTTTAATTTAATTTTTAGAAAGAGTGAATACGCATATACAGTGGAGTCTCTCCATAACAGCACCCCTTATAACAGCATGTTCTGAATAACGTCAGGAAATTCTCCGCACCTTGTACATGGAACACGTTAATTGTGTTCTCTATAACAGCTTTCCTTTTATAACAGCAAAATTTTGGGTTCCCTTGGATGCTGTTATAGAGAGATTCCACTGTACATTGGAGTCTCTCAATAGCATTATGTACATTCAAGGGATAAGCAAAGTATACAACGACAATCCGTTTTGAGGACTTTTCGCGAGTATAGCTCTTCCGTAAATGTAATTTTAAATAAGAACACTGACATTATTTTCAGCAGCACGAGCACCCGTTAATAAAATGGTTCGCAAAAATCCATTTCCATCCGATGGGGAGCAAAACTACAATTATGAGAGTGATAACGAGGCTATTTGCGATTTTATGCCCATTGTCGCTGGTATTACTAATCGTCGAAATTGGAGTTCCGAAATCGGTTTGTTTACGCCGATTCCTACGTTTTCCGCTTCCCGGGCAAAACAAAAGGTTTTCACTTGTAACTCATGCAATAATTACAATTTTGTATTCAATATTTCATTGAAAATGTGTACATAATCTAATGTATTGATTACATTTGTAGTGTTTTGAATGCTGGTTTAAGCGATGGTTTCGCTTCTATTTGCAGAACATGGTGTGTCCCTGGATGTATCAGCATGTATAAAAAATATCATTATTTTATTTCCTTTGTAAATCCAAGGTAGATTAAAACAATGTTTTTCCTTCCCTTCCAGGCTGTTATAGAGATACTACACTGTGCACGTTGCAAATGTTCTAACTTTCGCACATTAATTGTGTAAAGTACCTACTTGTTTAGACAATTATGATCAAAGAAAGAATTTAGCCACTAAATATCAAGGTTGAAAAACGTTCTTTGCAACTTTTGTATATTAGTCTGCAAAATATTTCTTTGACAATAACAGAAAGAGATACTCGACAATGATTAGGCGCATTTCACTCATTATATTTATAACAACAAGCGTTGTTGGCTGCTATTAAAAATTTGAAAACATTTTAACAGCTCACTTTTTAACATTTCACATTTTAGCAGGTGTCCCATATGATTGTTCCAGAAGAAATAACTATATAAGCTCAATTATAGTTCATCCAATTAGCATGATTGGAAAGTTTACTCTTACCGTTATTCGGAGAAACTTGCCATATTCTGACGACTGCAGAACGAACAACAAGCGGCAAAATATTATTACTAAGCTGTTAAACGCCATGGAGATCACAATACCCTGGATTGTGTTGGTCCTATTAGTAACTCTGAAATACACGAATTGTGCATTGCCTCTGAAGTCCAACAATGAATTCGGCACGGCATTTTTGGACTCATACTTGGCATCCACATCCTCCTGCTTAAGTTTCGTGCTATGTACAACAGGGCGTACTATTCCATCAAACATGAGAAACCCATTGGTGTTAATACATTCAAATTACAGCAACGTACCAAGTATTTGGTCCCATCCTTTATTCAAACTTCGAGCTACAAAGTGCTCAACCGAGTTCATTCTTCTTGCCAACGAAAAAATTCAAGACCTGGAAATCACGAAAGATAATATTTATGAGACAAATAAGATGATAGGAAATTTTGCGGCGGAACGTGACACAATCAACAACAGCACGAGCGCCTGGCTAATTTTCCCCAGGGCCTTCTATGTTCTTCAAACGGAATCGGAGTTAATAGACATTTCAAATACAGCGTACCTGCCGAGGTTTGCAGGCATGATTGAGTCAATATGCCCCAGCTGTTTCGCATCGGTATTCTTTGTCGTGCAATTTCAATCGAAAACATCTTTGTTTGGTGCACCTGCTCAACGCATTTTTATGTGGCATATCAACAGGCAGGATTTCCCGGAGAATGTGTCCAGCTCCGAACAATTCCAAGAGCTATTTTACGATTGTGGTTGCCAATTTACACCCAACTGTGAATCTTTGGCGGACCGTTGCTTTGCTCAAAGTATTGGATATGGAAAGGCGATTCACTACACGGCATGGCCCGCACCTCTTAAGTACGATGTGCCCGAGTGTCATGCAAGACATTTCACATGTTGGGCACATTTCATCGATGACAATCCGTATCGACGAAATCCACCTGTGAATCTCAAAACTTCGGTAAATGGATTTATTCTCCGACATACAAACTTCTCTCAGCTAAAGCTCAATCCTGACCGCAATTCTTATTCAAAGCCGTTGTTAGAATGGGAATACCATGAATATTCGGGAGTTAAACTGCCTGTCCCCACACAAATCAGCAAGCGGATTTTCAAATTTATTCTCGCAGATACTTTGATTAACAGTCCAAGATTGACCGACATGAGCCTATTATTTCTGCCATTACACTTCGCCGTATGGCTGCATTTGTATGTCACGGCCATAATTCTTCTTACCTGTATTGTCATACGTAATGCGCAGGTGCATTGGCAGCATTTTTGGACGCACGTCTATGAGATGCTGAAAATGTTGTTGGATCAAAGTGTTTCTGGGGTGACTTCGTCCAACAATCATGTTAAGACGAGGATATTTGTTGGCGCATGGTTGCTAGCTACGCTTGGACCGAGCATATATTACAAAAGCTATTTGAAGTCGGATGCAACTGTTGACAAAGCTTTGGGAAGCACGGAGATATCTCTCGCTGGGGGAAATTTTGAACTGCAAATACGGTGGCTCTTTATCATTAATCACGCTGAGTGCACGGACGCAACTGTGAGCAAGATAGAAGAAATGATGCGCTACTCCTGTCTGTATGATTACCTGCCTCTTGAAGATCATGTGTTTAGTTCGTGGTGCAAATTTTCGCTTGGCTTGAAAGATGAGGTACAGTCGACAATTATGTTTCTTTTATTAATTAAATTACGATTATCCACATTCATGATTTGTCTCAATTTCTATTGGCTCAAATCTGTGGCTTACACAGAAAACCTACGACAACAAGGAAGGAAGCCCAAGGATGGATGACGTAGTCAGTTATTTGCAGATCAACACGCACATAATTTGCCGATGGAATCTAACAACTGTATTTAAGTCTTGGCTGCAACAACCGAACAGCAGCAACGAAGAAAACAAGATGGCTGTGTTTGTTTTGGACTCTGACGATTCTGACGACGTTACGCGACTGCTGGAGGAGGAAGTCGCTACAAATTTTTCGGACAAAATTGTCCTCGCCAATCTGAAGATTCAAGAGCCATTTTTTATTCGATCTATGGCGGTATATTTTCCCCTGGGACTTGATCCGCCTTACCATCACTGGACAATTCAAAACATGAAAACGCTGGTTACCTCTGGGATATTCTGGTTGTGGGAGAAGTGGGATCGGATACGTTTTGGACACAGGGTATATCCTAGAATTTTTATTCAGAATCAATGCCAAAAAAACAAATCCAATGTTATTGTAATGCACAAACGCTGCCAGTTTGCAGGTGGTAATAATTTCAGTGTCATTTTATTGACACACTGAATTCGTTTGTGTATTTTGAATACAAAGTAACGTTGGAATTTGGATCTTAGAGCATACGATTTAGTCCGTGTTGATTCTAAATAAAGCCATTGATATCCATTTTTTGCAGCGAGCATGGCAATTAAAAAGGACTCCAAAAATCAACTTTATTCCGATGGGAAGCCAGCATCTAATTTTTGGGACGATAACAAAACTGTATTTGATTACGTCCGCGTTGTCTTTGATATTGCTGATGGTTGAGATCGGATTACCAAAATTTATGAGATGTTACCGGAAAATGATCTTGCGATTTTACATTGTAGCTCTCAGCTATGCTTTAGACTTGTGGAAATCAGGAACTACGCTGATTTATTAGTATTTACGTTAAAGAAGCTATAAATATAATGCAGGGCTGCAAGAAAAATTAGTAAGTTGGTCCAGCCCGAAGATTTTTTGTTCGTGTTTGTTGACGTACAAATAATTTCATTGAAAATTTATGGTCAAAAATGTTTAAAAAAACGTTATGAAAATTACGCCCACTGTCTTTCTACGCCTTTATGAATAAGCTACAAGGAAGCTGATATAATTGTCCGCTATCGTCTGCACGATTGTGATAAAAATGCGGCCGTCATAGTAGGAAAAATCCCTAATTTGTATCTTCGCAGGCATCATGGCCCTCATGCGTCTTCTCCAATACGCATTTCTTCGAAAATGATTGACCGAAGACTTCACAAACTCCACCGAATTGTCGTACAACCGTCCACCCTCGTAGTTAGTGTAATAGAGGTAGATAGATTGTAGGGTTAGTACAACGACGGAAAAGACTATCAAAGTGATGTAACGTGTCCATGTGGCCGCCAAGGCTGCAACGCACCCCACAGTCCCAGAACACTGCAGCACGCACATGACACAGCCGTAAATTTGATTCAGTTGGCCCAGCAAGAGCCGAAGGCTGTTGTACATACATACAATGTTTGCAGATAGTCGACTTTGTCTGCACAAAATCACCAAAAAAAAAAGATTATACCAGAAAAGCGGTTGTTCGTATGAAATTATGTAACGTGACAGGTATTACTTACTGTGTGTGTATAATTGTCATGCGACTAGTGATGATTCCAATGCTAAGTGGACATGACAGAACAACAGCAACGATGGTAAAACACAACGATATAACAAACAGAGGCAGTATACACAAAATTGACACAATGTTCACCCACAGCAAAGTGTTTCCAACGGAATGCTTTTCGGGACGAACGAATAATCGAAGTGTTTGGTAAAACCCGAAGGGAATGTTGATGCAACTCGGTAGGACGAAGACCAAAAAGAATATTGCTATACTCTCTGATACCGTCGATATTACCGGGAATTCTCTTTTTGACTCATGATGTCTAAAATATTTCAAATATAAGCAAAATTTCTACTACCAATTGTTTCCTAAACCCAATCAAAATGTCTGCATAAACTTAGGGGGAAATTTTTCCAATAGGCGATTAACTGTATTATGTACAGTCGACTCTCTCTATAACAGTCCCCTGTATAACAGTACTCTCGTTATAACAGCAGCATAAAATGGTCCACTCAAAAACTTTCTCCATTTGTTAACATAGAAATGGCTATATTCTATATAACAGTTTTTCGCTTTAACAAGCGAAATTTAAAGCTTTATAGGGTGCTGTTATAGCGAGAGTCGACTGTATGTATTTTTTTTGCAAATAATATTGTAAGATTGTAAGCACAATATCATCGCCTGCCCACAGATTGAATACGGCATCCATATACAGTGGACACTCTATATAACAACTGGGAAGGGAAGAACGAAAAATATTATTACAGGGAAATGTTGTCATACAGAACATTCAATATGCACCTTACATGTAAAAAGTACTGGAACAATAATGTTGTTACAGAGAAATGTTGCTATAACGAGACTGGTTATAGAGAGACAGCACTGTATATGCTTACGGCTTATATCTATTATTACAATTACTTTCGTTTTCATAACATTATCGTAGCAGGGCTGAAGAGACCAACTGGGGATTAAATTCTGAGATGCCGGCCCAGTGATGAGCCAAAAGAATTGTGCTTTTTTCAGTACTTTCGTATGCT
>JAQGBT010004676.1:0-15990 GCA_034698585.1 Disparrhopalites patrizii
GCAAAAGAGAGAGATTCAAAAAGAGTGCAAAAGAGAGAATCAAAAAGTGCAAAAGAGAGAAAATCGAAAAGGGTGCAAAAGAGAGAGAATCAAAAAGAGTGCAAAAGAGAGAGAATCAAAAAAGCGCAAAAGAGAGAATCAAAAAGTGCAAAAGAGAGAGAATCGAAAAGGGTGCAAAAAAGAGCCAATCAAAAAGAGTGCAAAAGAGAGAGAATCAAAAAGAGTGCAAACGAGAGAGCCAGCAAGAGGGTGAAAGAGACAGAAGAGAGCAAAAGAGATAGAAGAGAGCAAAATATACGAAAAATAATTATCAGAAAGATAGCAAAAGAGAGCGAAAAACATGAAGGAGAAGGAATCAGAGAAGCCACTCAAAAGACAGGAAGAGCGACAGAGAGACAAAAAGAGAGAGAGAAAGGCACAAGTACACAAAGAGAGAGACAGAGAGACAGGAAAGTACATATAAAGAGAGGGATAAGAGCAAAAAAGGAGAGAGAAACTGAAAGAGACAAGAAGAAAATCAGAGTAAATATCTACATAGAACAGCATAACACAGAACAAAAGAATAATAGAAGCAGAAATATGAAGAGGAAAAGAGAGAGAGAGAAGCAAAAAGAGAACGAGATTGATAGTGAGACTGTATTCCGTACAGAATAACAGAGAATATCTCAGTTATGATAAGCAAAAGTAGGCAAAAAAATAATAATAAAAAAGTTTTGACGTTCATGGTGGCAGTGACTGCTTGTCGAAGGGAAAGAGAGAAAGAGAGCGAGAGAGACAAAGAGTGAGAGAGAGAGAGAAAGAGAGAGAGAAAGAGAGAGAGAGAGAGAGAGAATAAAGAGAATGCCAGCGTCTCGGAGGGAATGTATTAGTTTTTGCTTATCACACCATTCAATATTTTTTTCCTCCTCAACTACATGAACCAGGAACAAACACAAGTATTTCTTCGCTGTCAGTCAACTCTTGAGGCGGCACATGTGTCTCCCTAGCCATCTCTGTGTTGGAAGGGTGCTCTCAGAGCAACTGGTTACTTCTCCCACTATTCCTTCCTACTAACAAGTGGAAGTATGTACACATATGTAAAGGCAAAGGAAAGAAAACCAGCACCACAACTTCGCCCAAAAAGGAATCTCTCGCCTACTAAAATACTGTATCCTTAACTCCTACAAAAAAAAAAAAAGGGTTTATACAACATCAAATGCTCTCCCTTTCAAATCCCCCCTTCTACCCCCTGTTGCTGTTGATTTACATTTTCTCTCTCTTTTTTTTATTTATTATTTTTTTGGCAAAAAACACCGGTTTCAACTACAAATCCCCCCAAGTCATGAGAAGAAGACACGGAAAAGCTGAAAAAAGGGTAATAAGAGAATTAGAACTCCATTGTATTGGACGACACCCCCGGGGATCATGTGCACAATTAATTAGGGAAGGAACGAAAAATTAGTTGGATGTAAACAAGTACAACTAAAAGTCCTGGTCGTCGGTTTTTTCCTTCTGGGTGAATGAAGGGAAAAAATACACAAAATTCTACACGCACCTTTTTCACGGGAGAAACTCTGATGAGTACCAAAGGGATGGATGTGATCATGTTGAACAAGGATGGGACTGGTAACAAAAAAAAAGGGTTGAAGACACACGCTATACCCGCACATGTTGGTACCTTTACAAAAGGCTGACTTTGACGGGGAGTTGACAAAATAGTGTTGCTAATGTGGACAAAAAAAGGAAAAGTATGCAATAAATGCACCCGAGGATGACAATGATAGCACTGTTATTAGAAAAGGCATGTTTGTTTAAAGTATACTTTGTTGGCTATTTTGTTCCAGTTCTACGTGCGTATCACTTCGAAAATGTGTTTATAGTCTCATCTGTCATTTAATCATTTCTACTGGCTACGTGCATCCTGTCACTTTTCAGGTAATTTATAATTTCGTCCTTCATGAACAAAATCCTTTTCAATCCTTTTTTAAAGGCTGAAGCACCTTCATTGGTTGGCACTGCAGAAAACTGAAGCTGATAGTAATTGCATGGCTGATAGTAATTGTAATTAAAAGTAAATTATTTAAAATTATCCGGAAGCATCGATACAAACACGGCTTGTTCCTAAACAAATCTCGATTTTCCCTCCATCAATATCTTAAATTTCAAATTTAAACATCTGGATAATTATTCCAAAAAACATTTACTTAAAACAAAATTTAATCCAAATAAGCATTAGTTAAATATATTAGCCTAATTTTGTTGTCATGTATCACTTTCATTCTACGTACTATTCATCCACTTGTTTTTCTTCCATTTAATTTAATTTTTTTAATTTTATCCCCCACGTTTAGTCCTTCCGCCATTACCCGCATTCAAAATGTGCTTTGAAATATGCAATGATTATCCCAAAATTATTATTACTGAATTAATTATTATTAATACATTACTAAGTATTACTAAATTTAAATTAACTGCTACTGATTAGCCCATCCCTCCGGTGAAACTAAACCTCTCCACATAGAGAGATCACGTAAGGCATCCCGCATTTATATTGGATGCTTAAAAGCTATTTAACTGTTAATTTCATTTTAAAAGCTATTAATAATATTAAGCTATTAAATTTAAAAAGTGCCCAAGCATAAATAAATAAGTATACACACATTTAAATGCACTTTAATTTAGACTATCATCGCAGAAAATGGCAACAAAATACTTGGAAGCATTATAAAAATGATCCTTGTAAAAACGATAGGCCAAATGCCCGTCGTCACGTGATTAATGACCCCAGAAGGAAGATGAAAAATCGGCGGTGGGTTAAAGTACACTTTAAATAAGCCTTATGAGTATACCAAAGTAATTATGACTTCACCTGCGTACTATTCTCTACTACCGACGGGAAAAGGGAAATACACACAAAAGAGAATCCTGGAAAACCCTGGAAAGACTCCCTCGTGAGAGAGTTTGTCAGAAGTTCCAGCAAAAAAAGAGCCACCCCGTCGATATTATTTAACTACGTTGTCACAATCTTCTATCAACCCCATTGCGACATGATTCCCATTTTCTCTCCCAATATATACAACATACACGTCTTTTTCTTGATACAAAGGAGACGAGAAATTTACCTGGAAAGGCTGAATGAAAGGTCGTAATTACATTTTTTGCCAGGAGGAAGGCGAGAAAAACGAGGGACATAAGGTGACATAGGATGAAAGGCATTACTTACTTTGTATTATATGCTATCACCACATTGGTATACATCTCCTCGGCTCCTAAAGGTATTATTATGGCAAGAGATATTTGTCCCTTACAAAAAAAAAAGGAAAAATGCTTGTAATAACTTTGTACAAGGAAAAATCCGAACTAGACTTGGTGAATTATCCGACGAGGTAAGGGGAATGGAGAGGAAAGGGGAGACATAGCGGGAAAGAAAGAGATTGAAAGCGTATATAAGTAGCCGTAGAAATGAATCCAATATAATTTTGAAGAAGATGCAGAATACAAAGGGAAGTAAAGTAGAAAGAGAGATTTGTAAATATGAAGAATATTCTTATTACCATCATCATTCAAACTGTGGGCAAAATGGGTGTTCTTCTTTTTCCTCCAGTTGAATATGCAAAAAAAAAAAGCTTTTGTGAGATTGTAATATTTTCCCTTTCTTTCTTCCTTCCTTCCTTTCTCTCTCCTTCTCTCTTACTGTGAAAAAATGTCATGTCGCACGCATTCTCCAGTCCTTTCTTCTTCTTCCATGTATTTTTCCCTCTTCTCAATAAACCGATGAAAAGACGGGAAAAAATTGTAACAAAAAAAAAGAGGGGGAAGAAAGGGAAGAAAGGGAAAGTATATGAAGAAACATGATAGAGAGAAAGAGAGAAAAATCACAACATGTCAATTCCTTTTGCTTTCAAGTGTGCCTTGCAAAATAGGGAAGAATATATACATATGCATGGCACTGGCAGTCATAGTAAAGTACATGGGCAGGGATTTTCTTTCCCATTCTTTTCATCTCCCTTTCACTCCCTTTTTTTTTTGTATTCCACTATGATCACTATATTTATATGGCGTGTGTGTTGGAATTGCCCGGATTGTCCACATCGTCATCCTCTTATCGTTGGCAGCGGCGGTGGTAACACAGTGGTGGTGGCAGTCGTCGTGCAAATAGCTTTTGCAAAAAAAAAATACTCTCATTCCCACCCCACTGACTTTCCTTCCCTTTCCCTTCTCTGTCTCACTACATAAGGGAGTTAAATCTTTCCCGGGAATATTTGCTCTTCAAATGGAAACTTTACCCTCCCCGCATCTCACATCCTTCCATGTTACCACTGACTACACACAGGACCTTGTCTCAGTCAAAATCTCCTACAACAAACAAATCGGACTTTTGCAGGGAGAATACGGGTGAACATGAAGAAATAGGGACAAGGGTGACAGATGGAAAGAGAGAAAAGTGGAAGAATGGAATGTATTTTTGGAAAGGGGAAGAAAGAGAATGCTTTCAAATGAGTATATCATAGAGAGTCAGAGAAAAACAAAGGGAGAGGGAGAGATGGACAAAGTGACATTGAGATGGAGAGAAAGTGGGAGAAAGCAAACGTTTTAGTAACACAAGGTGGAAGAGAGAACGGTTCAAAAGGAGTAAATCATAGAGAGAGAAAACGAGAGAGACAGAAAGAGGGAGGAAGAGAGGCGTACGGAGTAAAAGTGGGAGATCAAGTGCTAGAAAAAGAGAACAAAAGTGGGGGAGTGACAAAGTGGGAGAGGTTTGGGGTAATTAGAAAAATGGAGAAATGAGGAGAGCAAAATAGTTGGAGACAAAGTAAAAGAGAGCAAGTCATGGTGAGAGAATGTGAAAAGAAAGCAGCAGAACCAGAGAGCGATTGTCGACGAAATCGAGAGTTAGAAAAGTGGACGAGAGAGGAAGAGGGTGAGGGGAAGAGAGAGATCAAAAGAGAGGAGGAGAAAGAACAGGAGAAAGATGACTAGATAAAGGGAAGACAGAAATAGAGAACGAAGGAGAGAGAAACCGAGAAAAAAGAGAGAAAGAAGGCGAGAAATAGAGAAAAAAGAGAGAAAGAAGGAGAGAAATAGAGAAAAAAGAGAGAAAGAAGGAGAGAGACATAGAGAAGGAAGGAGAGAGAAAAAAGGAGAGAGAAATAGAGAAAGAAGGAGAGAACAAAGAGAGAAGTAGAGAGAAAGGAAGGAGAGAAAAAAGAGAGAAATGGAGAAGGAAGGAGAGAAAAAAGAGAGAAATAGAGAAGGAAGGAGAGAGCAAAGAGAGAAATAGAGAAGGAAGGAGAGAAAAAGGAGATAAGTACAGAAAGAAAGAGAGAGAAATAGAGAAGGAAGGAGAGAAAAAAGGGAGAGACAAAAAAGAGAAAGATGGTACGCTGAAGAAAAAATAGTGGATATAAAGAGAAAAAGGGGACCGAAAGAAGAAATAGTGGAGAGAAAGAGAAAAATGGAAGCGAAAGAAGAAATGCTGGGGAGAAAAAGAAAAAGAGCGAGAGTCAAAGAAAGAAGAAATATTGGAGAGAAAAAGAAAAAGAGAGAGACAAAGGAAGAAGAGAGAGAATTAGAGAAGAGAGGGGGAGAAAGGGAGAGAAGAGATGGGAGAAGAGAAGGCCTGAGGAAGGAAACAGAGAGAGAGAGAGAAGAGAAAGCTTGAGGAAGGAAACAGAGAGAGAGAAGAGATGGAAGAAAATATAAGATAAATAAGGAGAGGAATAGAGCGAAATAGAAAAAGCAGGCTGTTAAACAAAGAGTAAAGAGAGAAGAGAAGGAGAGAGGGAGAGAGAGAGAAAGCGATGGGGAGGAGAAGAACGGAAATGGAGAAACATATAGCCTCAACAACGACCACTTTTCTCCGTCCATGTGTTACATACGATGATACGGAAGCTGTGATCAGGACGTGGTCAAATTCATGAATACATTTGCCCTCTCCACTTTCTCCCTCTCTTCCCCTCTCTCTCTCTCTCTCTCTTCCTCTTTTATCTACTCGAACACACGTGGAGAGATCCCTTTGTGTTGGGGTTTGATCCAATGCAAAAACCTAAAACATACAAATCCATCCTCAATTCCGTTTGATCTTAACCTTCGACTTTAAACCTCTTTACTTTGTACCTCTCCTCCCCTACCTCCTCCTGTTCCTCCTCTTCTCCTTCTCCTTCTCCTTCTCCTTCTCCTTCTCCTCCTCCCTTCCCTCCCAGTCTCCTTTCATTCTATGACTTTTTGCCACAACAACAACAGCAGCAGCGAGGAGGAACAAGGACGGGAGCTATACAAGCTTTGAATTGAACATAATTCTTCCGTTTCATTCTTTTCTCCGGCCCTTTCCCCCTTCTTTTCTCGGGTTCCCCTCCTCCCCCTCCGCTCTTTTTCAATTCCTGCTCCCCACAAGTATTCCGAGAAGAGTCTTTACAATGCGACAGCTTGGTGGGGGAGTGACGGGTGAAAGGATTGTCAAGAAGTTCATGCAAAGATGTCCATACGTGTAGTTACAGAATCTATGTGTGGATATGTAATGTTTATACGTATGTGTGCTCCTACACGTGTTACATGTGTCGTGATTTGTCATGACAAATGATTTTCCAACCTGCTATTGCTTGCCCTTTTGTCCCGCAAGATATCAACACCGGGGGAGAATTGTAGGTCTCTCTCTCTCTCTCTCTGTAAATCTGTATAAGACGAGAGACATTCATGTGCTTTCATCTTTTGTGTGAGTGTGACACAAATAATAGGACATGGGAATTATCATTATTATTGTTTTCACTTCAATAGAATTCTCCGCTGGTCTCTTTCTTTATCCCTTTCTCACATGCTTTGTCACCCTTTCTCTCTCTTTTCTCGTGTTCATTTATCCTCATTTCTGGCTGATATTTTCCTTTTTCGCACAGTCACTTTCTTGCTCTTTTTCTCAATTTCTTCTGTTTTCTCCCATGTATTCTCTCTTGTCTCTGTAGCCTCTTTCGCTCACATTTCCTCTCTTTCTTTCTCTCATATTTATCCTTTCCTAATTCCTTCTTTCGTTGCTATCCTAGTATATTATAAGCTTATCTTACTTGCTTCTCGTTGGCTTTCTCTCACTCTGATTCGCGTTGATTTTCCTTGCTTTTATTCAAGTTTTTCTCTCGCTTTTATTCTAGTTATTTTTTGAATGCTTAGATTTTAGTTACTTTTTGAATGCTTTGATTTTAGTTATTTTTTGAATGCTTTGATTTTAGTTACTTTTTGAATGCTTAGATTTTAGTTATTTTTTGAATGCATTGATTTTAGTTATTTTTTGAATTTTTTGATTCTGTCTATTTTGTAATGCTTTGATTCTAGTTATTTTTTGAATACATTGATTTTAGTTATTTTTTGAATTTTTTGATTCTGTCTATTTTGTAATGTTTAATTCTAGTTATTTTTGAATTATTCGATTCTGGTTATTTTTTGTATGCATTGATTTTAGTTATTTTTGAATTATTCGATTCTGGTTATTGTTTGAATGCATTGATTTTAGTTATTTTTGGAATTTTTTGATTCTAGCTATTTTTTGAATGTTTTGATTGTTACTTTTGAATGCTTTGATTTTAGTTATTTTGAATGCTTTGATTTTAGTTATTTTGAATGCTTTGATTTTAGTTATTTTGATTGCTTTGATTCTAGTTATTTTTGAATGCTTTAATTCTAATTATTTTTGATTCTTGCTGCTTTTTGAGTGCCTTTATTCTAGGTATCTTGTGAAATTCTTTGCATTTAGGTATTTTTCTCTCGATTTTATCCCAGTTCCTCTCTCGTTTGTATTCTTATTATGTCTCTTTTCATCTTATTTTTCTTATATTTCTCTCTTTTGTTTGTGTATTTCCTTGTGGCAATATTTCTCTTCCCCGTCTTTATTAAACCCGTTCTCTGTGTTACTTTTCTTCTAGTTTTTATTTGTGTATCCGTCAGGCCGTTTCTCTCCTTCTCTGCAGTTCCTTTCATGGTCTTCCTTTCTCGGTAGTAATGTTTTGACAATTTGCATCTGTCCCCTTTTCCTTCACTGTCTCTTTCTACAATTCGTTTGATGACCTTTACATGCATCTTATTGTTAGTCTGTCTCTATGTGTAATTCTGCCCCTCTCCCTCAGTTTTCCGCCTGCACCCTGCCTCTGCATCTCTTGCCTTCCCTCTTGATTTGCTTTTGTACCTCTCTCCTCTTCCCATCTCTCCTTCCTTTTGCCTATCGGCTTCCTCTCCAAAGAAATACTGGAGTCACCACATTTCCTTTCATTTTCGTTCCTGGCAGTATAATGTTATGTATTGCTCATGATAAGGAAAACATGTGTATGAATTCCTTTTCTGGAATATTTCTGGAAGAGACTTTCTCTCTTGTCGCTCTTCCCCCCTCTCTCTCTCTCTCTGAGGAGCTCTGAGTGGTGCTGTATTTCTTTCACTTGTGCCTACCGAATCTGCGTCTCGGAGTCGTAGTAGTCGTAGGGTGCAGAAAACAAGCTTGTTATTGAATGGAAATTGAAAGCCAATTATAAAGACCAAAGAACTCTTAAGTCGAAATGTCTTTGAGATATCAAGTTCCGAAATTTGAAAACCATCCCAGGGCAAATTATTCTCCTCTTTCCCTCTCATTCCCTCTCCTACCACGTTCTCTCACATTCCTAAAAAAACGAGAACTTTTTCCCTTCAAATGATAAATGTATGTTATGAGGAGTAGAGAGAATGAGGTCCAAGAGATCAAAAAAATAGTGGAGAGTAAAAAAAAAAGAGAAAGTGGAAGGAGGAAGACAAAGCCCAACTTTGTTCCAGGGTGTGGAATCAAGTCCAAAGGGAGAATTTGTACTTGTAGTGAGGCAAAAAAAAAATATAAGGAACCAAAAAATATAATAATGATGGTGAACTTTTCACGCACATGACTTTCTCCACTTTCTCTCCTTTTCTTCCTTTTCTTTATTTTCTCTCTTTCGTCTTTTTCACAAAGTACAACCTGTCTCCATTTTCCCTCCCCACCCCAACAGCCACATCTATACCACCATTGGCATGATAGAGTTGAGGAGAGAGGGAGATTCCTTGGGTTTTTGCTCATTCTTGCATAACTTTACGGGTTGTCTGTCACGACAGATAAAAAGACATTACGACTTTCCACGTTTTTAAAGACTACAATAAAACGACCTTCGTCACAGGCAGACATCTTCGGTGAAAGTGGGGAATTTTTTATATGTATATAGAGGTGTTTATATGTATAACAACTCTTGGTCAACGCTATAGTGTACGGAGACACGTGAATATCTATTTCCGCCCCCCTTTCCTCACAATTACTACAACTCAAGCCATATGTTTCCTATAGTTTTCCCCATTATATACATATAGATATAATATCTTATATTCCCGTAGAGCTTCCTCCTTGTCCTTCTCTGTCTCTCTCTCATTCCCCCCCCCTGCACACCCCCTTTCAGTCTGCCAGTAGTGACTAAACGCTAGTTACCTGGGCCTCTTGATTAGTGTGCATGGTAAAGGGAGAGCAGTGTGAGAGACCGAGAGAGAGAGACAGAGAGACAGACAGAGGGAGAGAGAGGAGTCGGAGAAGCTAATAAGCCTTCTTGGGAGTAGAAGGGATTTTAGATGCAATTATAACATAATTACAGGTTCAATCAGCAAACATAGATGGATGGAAAAGCCCCATGCACGGCCGTGCTTTTATACAAGACAGTGTTTGAGGGGGAGAGAGACATGAGAAAAGTGGAGGAGATATAGACAAAAATATAGGAACCCATGGATTGTACACGGTTTTGGATGAGAAGGAGCAAAAAAGGAAGCGATAGAGAAAAAGCGAGAGAAAGAGAGAGAAAGCGAGAGAGAGAGAAAGCGATAGAGAGAAAGCATAAAAGTGGAGGGAGACCGAACGTGCGATAAATAAAGAGTGAGTGTGAAACAACTCAATGAAGAGACAGCATGAAGGACACAAAGACCAAGTGTAAGAGAAAGACACAGAGAGCGGCAAGAAGGGAAAGAAAAAGTCGGAGCTTAATTAACGGGACGAACATTGAGAATTTGTGCGAGGAAAGGAAAAGCGGAAGGGAAATGGGAAGCAAAAAAAAAGTTAGAACCGGGCAAAATGCACAACTAAAGGGAAAGGAGAGTCAAGCGGAGAGACAAAATGGTGAGAACACACGAGGCAAATGGCAATACAATTTGCAGCAATGACAAATTGCCGAAGAAAATGACTGACGAAAATAACGATAGCAAAATAGAAAATATCTGTGGAGACAAAGAGAGAATGTAAGAAAGAAACAGCTCCAGGTACGGAGAGAGAGCAAAAGAGAATATTAGGGACAAAGAAAGAGCGAAAGTAGGAGAAGCATACCGAAGAAAGAGAGGAGAGACGGCACGGCAAGAAAATTATAACAGAGCAGCATAGAGCAGGACATGAAAAGTGAGAACAAGAAAGAGCAAGAAAAGAGAGTATGAGGAGAGAAAGAGCGCGAAAAAAAGTGAAACAAGAAAATAGCGGTGAAGAAATGAAAAGTATGACAAGAAAAAACAGAGATCAAGACCAAAAAAACAAAGAGAAAGGATAGCAAAAGAAACATGACAAAGAAAGAGAGAAATAACGAGACAAGAAATGTATAACAACGAAAGTAGGGGGAAAGAATACACTTAAAAATAGCGTGACAAAGAAAAAGAAATTCAAAAATAGTGTGGCAAAGAAAAAGAGAAAGCAATAGAAAAATAGTGTGGCAAAGAAAAAGAGAAAGCAATAGGAAAATAGCGTGACAAAGAAAAAGAGAAAGCATCAGAAAGATAGAGTGGCAAATAAAAACAGAAATCATCAGAAAAGTAGCGTGACAAAGAAAAAATCAATAGTAAAATAAGGTGATAAAGCAAGAGAGAAAAGCAATAGGGAAAAGTGACAACCAAATTGAGAGAAGAAACCACAAAAAACGTAAAAGAGAAAGAATGTTATAGGATCAAGTGACAAAGAAAAAGAGAGACTAAACTGTGGCAGAAACGCAGAAACAAAACACTAATGTAAGATATCACGATCGAGAAAGACAGCCGTAAAGAAAAAATGAGACAGGAAAAGAGAGAGAAAGCAATAGCGGGAAAACATGACAGAGACAAAGCAGGTAATAGTTGTAGGAAAAGGGCTACAGACTGCACCGCAGATACTGTGGCAGAGATAAAGAGGCATTGAAGAGATAGAAAGCATGTATGAGAGAGAAACCGTGTAGGAGGAAGAATTTCGGAAATTTCGGAAGAAGAGAGAAGATCAAGTAAAGAAAAAGGTATGGAGCTTAGAAAGTAGAGGTATAACAAAAGTAGAAAGTTGTAACGTAAGTTCAAAGTAGTCGTTGAGGAAGAAGAAGAAGAGGAGCAGGAAATTTTCTAGCTCAGTCAGACTTTCTCCCACTCATGTGACCCAAGAATTCCATATCCGTTTTAAAACGTTTGCAAAAAGAACCTCTACGGCTGCTCCTCCAACTTGTACATCATTTCTTATTTCTCCACACTTTCACTAGGACCACCATATCAGTTAAAATGCAATAGTGGAGAGCTTGTTTTTCCCAAAGCAACTTTCACCAGATTCTTCAGTCTTCTCCCTCCCTCTCTATCTCTTTCTCTCTCTCTGTGTCTCTCTCTCTCTTTCTTTAACTCTTGTAAAACTCTGTGGAAGAAATGAGAAAGGCTTTAACCAAAAACACAAACTCTCTCCCTCGTTTGCTGTCACTCTTTCTAGGAGCAAAAACCTTGGGGTGGGATGAAATACTTGGGAACTAACACATACTCAAAAAACTGGGCATGCACACAACATCGGGCATAGTGCTTTGCGGTTCCATTCACTATTACCACAATCAGTGCTTCCATCCCTTCAACGTTACTATTTTCTTTTTGTACACACAAATAGTATATTGTGACCTTTTTCCCACTGACCAGAAGATGCTCACATGGTGATGCCGGAGGAGGGAATAGTCCTTTTTGTCCGTCTTGGTTAACTCTCTGAAAGGTGCAATCTATATACGTTTTCAAATGTCGAAATGTCACATGATTATTGGTCCTTACTTAACCTACCTTTTTTCTTGAGTCTTTTTCTTAAGCTCTTATTGCTGTTTTTTTCTGACGGTGGTGGCTTGACCTTTAAATTTTCTTGTGAATTCCCCGATTAAATCAGGTTTGTGGTAAGACAAATTGTAAGGAGCGCTGAATCTTATTTTGTTGGTGAGTGTTTGCATTTTATTAACTTATAGGTTGCATTAGTCCTTTCGATATAATAGCAAAGTTTATGAGGTCAATGAAAAATTAATTATGAAAGATTTATCAATTTCATTAGTAATATTCTAAGTTTAAATATTCGTGTTGATTTGCTAAGAGCGCATTCTCCTAATTAATTTCGTATATTAAATTTTTCGCTGTCTATACCTGCATTTCCAAATGCTTTTTCCTTTATTTTCTGTCCTTCTTTTGCTTTTTCAGTCTTTTATTTGTTTTGTTTTTGTCTTTATTTTGGTTTCTTTTGGTTTCTCTCTGTTATGTCACTGTATTTATGCCTTTGTTTCGCACGAAATCTCTCTCTCTCTATTTCTTTCTTCTCCTTTTCTCCATCTCTTTTATTCATTTTCCCTTTCTGTTTCCCTGACTCTAGTTTTTCTGATTTTATTTTTACTCTCTCTCTCTCTTTGTCTATCTTTCACTTTCTCCATTTATCTGTCCATTTTTTTCTCGCATGATAATTCCTTGTTTTCTCTCTATCTTTGTCTTCCTAAAAATTCTTCTTTCACTCTCTTTCTCTAGCTTTTATTCTTTTTCACTTTCTCATTCTTTAATTTTCGCCCTCTCTTTTGCTTTCTTCATTATTATTTCTCCCGCCTTGTATCTACTCCTCTGGAACTTCAACTTGTTTTTATTTGTCGGTCTCTGACTCCACCATTCCGGAACTTCTTCTTGCTTCCTCTGTCATTTACAGTACGGCTGTTTTCCAGTGTCCCCATCTTTAAAAATAATTTCCTGGATTGTCCTATTATTCTCGTCAGGACCCATGAGCATCTGGACAGAGTCGCAGTGTTGGCCTCACAAAGAAAAATGCACCATGATGTGTGGAAATAGTTTACGACTCCTACCGTCGTCCCGTGGAAGCTGGTGTAGATGGTAGAGAATTAAAAAAAAAAAGAGTGTCCATTATTTGTTTGAGGTAAACAATCATATACATTGCGTTAAATTGTAATTCTCAAAGGAGTTTCAAAGTTCATTTGGAGGAATAAAATAAACAAAATTACCGTCCATTTACTGCAACACATAAAGATTACGGCCTTTTGAAATTCTTTACGTGCTTCCTAGCCCATGTGTGCTCTGGAGGGGAGTGTAAATAAACAGATGGTGATACGTGCCAATATATACATGTTTATACCTATATATTTTTTTGGCTCTTCAATTCTTTCCATCCTCCACTACCCACGCAAAAAAGGGTGCTGATGATGTTTGGGGGAGGGGGGAAATAAATCCGATGAAAGCAGGAACTTACGACACGAAATGCTTTTTCCCTTGTTTTTGTGTCCAAAGGAACCAAATTCTCCTATTAACAGCTGGGGAAAAACTAATGAGATTTTCAAGTGCTTCCCACCAAGCTTTAATCTTGGGGATATTTGTGTCTATGTACATTTAAGCTTGTATCCATGCAACCTCCCAAAGGAAGGTGGAGTCACACCTTAGAATTAGGGATACGTATTAAGTACTATATACAATGTACTATACCCTAATGATGCCTAAGCTGGAAAAAATTCCATGGGAGTACAGTAGTCAAAAATCCCCCTAGCTCCTCATTTTGGGCCAGAGGAATAAAAGCTTTTTCTTTGTCTACTAGAATGTAAATACTTGGAATAAAATCCACCTGAATGGAACAGAGATTTTTATCCCATGGTCTTCTGTTCTCCCATCAAAAAGGGATATTTCAGATACAAAAAAAAATACTACCACGAAAGTAAATGCTATGAAGACATATTACGTGTCCCCTGCTTTTCAGGGGATTTCGGATCCTCCCATGATTTCGTGCCCCACTCCACCCTCTCCAGCAATTATGTCAATGAAACCGTGGTCGTCTCTTACCTCCAAATAAATTGCTCAGACTTGTGTTGAAAGCTGAAAAGGAGGACCAAGAGACATATTTCTTCCCTCCCGTTGAAAATCTTTGGTTAGGACCAAATCGGTCAGTATGTATACATAACCATATCCAAGGAGACCATAATTACATTAAGGGAAAAATAATTAAGTCAAACGTAAAAGCAATTATCTTTGGTCACATTCCTGGGACCATGTAATGCATCCCATGGTGTTTGACCTCCCTCTCTCCACTAAATTCTATACTACACGAACATATATATATACCGACATAGAAAAGGCTTTGGACGACGAGGAAATTCCTAAAGAGTAATTTAGCCATTTATGTAAACACTGTTTAAAAGTCCCCCCAGTCAAGATTTAATAACATCACTATACTAGCCAAATGGGTATTTAAAGCCAAGTAAATTGCCAAGAGAAATCGAGTGCGAAAATATGCCTGCGTGTGCACTTCCTATAAAGTCACGGTGAGAGTGGGAGAAGACATGCTAATAAAAAAATGGCATACATCCAAAATAAATGGAAAGATTACAAAACCGTATGAGATTATTAAAAAAAGAGTTCGAAGGTGAAAATCGTGTTTTTTCCCAATGGATGAACCGCATAATTAGTACCTGCAGTCGGCTAAAAAAGAACGCATGTAGTCTCCCTTGGAGGGGGAAAAAGAGATCAAAAGAAAGGAAGGGGAAAAACATTTCCTTTTCTCTACTTCTTCTTTTTTTTAATCAGAAACGCTCATCAGTCCCCGGCAGGAAAATGGTCTTTGAGAGGAAGCAAGGGAGAGAGAGAAAGAGAGAGAGGACAGGAAAGGAAGAAGGGGGCATGTTGGAGAGGAATATTAAATGAAAAATGTGAAGAATCCTGGAGAGCTACCTACATATTCGCTGGAGGATACTTGTGTACACGAAAGGATTTTGACAACTTCAAGAATTCAACGTGGTGCTGGGATCAAGGAATGAAGTGTGTGCACGTGCTCCGAAGAAAAAGCTTTCACCCAACACTACTGTACTTCCAACCTGAAGTTATTACAACGACGACACTCTCCACGAAGGTGAGAGAGACACAGGGTGTCCCGGAGTCAAATGAATTCCGATTGGGACAGCCAGAGAGATGGAAAGGGAATGAAATAAAAGAGACGGGGCCTCATAATACCAGGATAATACCAGGAAGAGAGAGAGAGAGATGTAGACAAACACACAGGAGGGAATGAGCAAAGAAGAGAGACGAGATGAGATAAATACTACAGATAAAGCCCTAGCACAGACGGATAAAATCAGGGAAGGAAAGTATGGAGAAAATATGAAAGAGTAAATCAAAGGATCAAACAAATACTGAAAGTATAAAAGAGATGGGTAGGCAACAAATTGACGGAAAGGAAAGAATAAATAGAGTTGAAAGCAAACGTTCATGATTGGAAGACATTCAGTACAAAGGTAACGAGAGGAACAAGAGAAGGAACTAAGATAAATCGAGAAGAAAAATAAAGGGAATGGAAATAAAACCAGGGGAAAAAATTAAAATAAAGAGAAACAAGGGTAAAAGAACAGAAAAAAGCGAGAAGAAACAGAAAATAGTAAAAAGTGAGTAAACAGAAATTGCGTGAAAACCATGAATGCAGAGGAAATCCGAAAAAAGAGAGAAAAAATAGGGCATATGAGAAGAGAGAAAACAGGAAAAGGGACAAGACAGGAAAAATAGTGAAAAATTGAGAAGAAAAATATAAAATAGAGGGAAATCGAGGAGAAGAAATAGAAAATCAAGGAAAACAATAAGAAATAGAAAATAAAGGAAAACAAGAACAAATTGAAAATAAAGGAAAACCGACAAGAATAAATAGAAAATAAAGGAAAATCGACAAGAAGAAATAGAAAATAAAGGAAAATCGACAAGAAGAAATAGAAAATAAAGGAAAATCGACAAGAAGAAATA
>JAQGBT010004677.1:0-15986 GCA_034698585.1 Disparrhopalites patrizii
AAGTTCAGAGCAAAAAGTAGAAATTGCAAAGCAAGAGAAAGTTCAGAACAAATAGTAGAAATTTCAAAGCGAGAGAAATTTCAGAGCAAATAGTGGATATTGCAAGGGAAGAGAAAGTTCAGAGCAAAAAGTAGAAATTGCAAGGGATAAGAAGTTCAGAGCAAAAAGTAGAAATTGCAAAGCAAGAGAAAGTTCAGAACAAATAGTAGAAATTTCAAAGCGAGAGAAGGTGCAGAGCAAATAGTGGATATTGCAAGGGAAGAGAAAGTTCAGAGCAAAAAGCAGAAATTGCAAGGGATAAAAAGTTCAGAGCAAATAGTAGAAATTGCAAGGGAAGAGAAAGTTCAGGGGAAACAGTAGAAATGGCAAAGCAAGAATAAATTCAGGGGCAATCAGACAAGAGTACAAACCGTTCGAAAAGAGCAAAGAAGAAATTATTGAACCAGAATTGGTGAAATAGAAAAATCAGAAAGAATAGAGAAATGGTAAACTCCATAGAAAAGGTGAAATTTGGAACACAAGGAGGCAAACACAGAAAAAAGGGGAAACCAGAGAAAGAGGTAGGAGGAAGAGAAAAAAATTGAAAATTGTATATGTGAAGCAGATACCGTAAATCAAAGGGTATTACGAAGGAAAGTAGTTGGAAAAGGAGTAACCAAGAAGCCTAAAATGCGCCAAGTGCTCCACCGCCCTTTCCGAACCACTCTACCATTCGCGTATAGAGGAGAAAGCCCCATAATTTAAATAACGACCCCTTTTGTTATTTAAAAGGACAAAAGCCTTGAATCCAGCAAATCATCCTGTATGTTCAGATAGATTTCCACCCAAAAATTTTTAAAACCCTCGCTCGATGCATGGAAGAGCTTTAAACAATTCAGTAGTACTCTCCAAAAAAGCCACGTATAATCTGCCCCACATTAAATCCTCCATAATTCAGACACTTTTAAGAGCTCCCAGACTTCACTGCACATACTGTGCATGTTTTATACATTACATATGTAATGTAGATGCTTCAACCCCGAACAGCTAGATTGATGCCCTATTTGCAATATAAAATTCTAAAAAAAACTATAAACTACGCAGTACAGTTATTCCTCTGTCCCTCTCTCTCTTTGAATTTCCGTTGGGAGTAAATAAATATATAACCAACAATAAGGGACGATAAAAGGACGGAGGGAATTGCAAATGGATGGAGATGAATAATGTCCTATTAAATCCTCACTCCAACCATGCCGGGGAAATTCCAGGGAGAACGTAAGATTACTGATCGTGAAATAAAATCTTGGGCAAAACTTTATCCTTCCTGATTTACTAAAGCTTGGTCCTATGAAGGACCATAGTATTAGTACTATTGTGTAACCACCACTAGTTTAGGATGGGCCGGAATCAAAATGCAAAAAGGAGTTGCAAGAGACTTAGATAAAACAAAAGAGAGAATTTCATTTGGATGCATTACCGATATGTCCACTATTAAATTGGCACACACTGCCCAATATCAGGAAAGCACAGTTCGCTAAATTAAAATTGCGGATGCGAGAGAGGTAAAGAGAAGGTAAAGAATGATTGGGCAACGAATGCCACAGGAAGACGGGCGAAAGGAAAAGAGAACAACCAACGAGAACTACAAAGAGACTCAAATGGAGGACACGAAGCCAGAAAATTTGGAAATAATCTACGTACTGTTAGCAAATGCCTCATTTGCTCTCGTCGCTATGGTGTCATAGTTATTATTATTAAATTAAATTTAATTGATTGGGTCATTGTTCAATGATTGTGAGCCGAGCTAGCTCGGACTTGGAGGATTCTCTCCTCCTCATTCAGGTCTTCGCACCGTTCACGGGTAGATGTTGCGCCCGTTGAGCTGGTTCCCGTCTCCCTTTTACTATTTTCCTTAAATAAAATCTGCTTGCTTTTGCCTGAATTGCTCTACTTGTGCTTATTTCTAACTTACTTGTGCTTATTTATAAGTAACTTGTGCTTATTTATAACTAACTTGTGCCTATTTCTAACTACTATTACTGCTATTACAAAAAACTTCTACTAATAACTAAATCTACCTAAATCTGGGTACGTCACCCAACAGTACATATATGTACATATATGTATATGTACATATATGTCTAAGTACATATATGTATATGTATACATATAGATCCTACATATTGATTTATGTACACATTAGAAAACGCCACTAACCAGAAGTACAGAAAATCCTCATGTATTTTCTGCATTATATTATATAATATGAGCTGACAGAAACTTCATCATATACTGTATACTTCATAATACATTATTATACAGATTATGTATGCGACTAAACACAAACATCTAAATTCAATATTAATAAAACTACATACTTTTATTAATAGCATAAGCAAGTAGATCCCGACAGCATGGCAACGGCATCACTCGTCAGTATCCGCAACAATCGCTAGGATACGATAACGCTAAGTTATATACTCGATATATACTCCATACATTTATTCCATGCAGAATTTTATCGCGAATTTAGAGAAAAAATTTCATACCGATCCAACCAAGATGCGCGAAGTTATAACGGTTTTCTCAATTAAAGTAAAAAAAACCCTGAATTTTCGGCAAAATCGTCTTTAGGAACAAACATTTTATGTTCGCACCATAGTTCAGACCGAACAAGCGTGTGTGAGCAGAATTTATTGTGGATCTAAGAAAAGGATTTTCGTGCATATCCAATAATAATTCACAAAGCTATATCGATTTTGTCGCACCAAGTTCAAAAATCAGAATTTTCACTGTTTATGTTTTTTTATTTTATCATTTTCAACCAAAAGTCATTTTTAAGCAAATTAATCTCTTGCAAATTATGTATATTAACTTTTGGGCGCTTTGCAAATGCTAATTTTTAAAAAAATATTTTCGACAATGAGTGTTGCACATTGCGTAATGCAATGCCAATGCGTAAACCAGTAATCCGAGCCTTTTGTAGTCACTCGTCAGAATTACTAATTATTTTGTCACAATGAAATCAATTGAGAAATATTTTCACTTAACTTGGCATTAATGTGACGCTAAAAACAGGTTCCATACATTTATTTTGAACCCTGTAGGCCGAATCAAAAATCAAATTGAATCAAAACTTCTGTTTTGAACTTGGTACGGCAAAATCGTCAGCTTTCTGAATTATTGTTCGATCTACATGGGAATCTTTTCCCATCCACAACAAAATCCACAATAAAATTCTGCTCAGAAAACACGCGTGTTCGGTGTGAACTAATGTGGAAACACAAAATGTTTGTTCCAAAAGACGGAATTTGCCGATCGATTTTCGATTCGATTTTGCCGAAAATTCAGATTTTTCAACTTTTTTTGAAAAAATCGTTATAACATGACGAATCTTGGTTGGATCGAGATGAAAATTTTGTTCTTTGATTCGCAATAAAATTCTACACGAATGATGTTTTCAGTGCTCTTCCAATTCCGCATCGTAGCGCTAGAGGGGACCCAAATGTTTCTGGGCTCCCTCTGCTTACATATATTTAATAATATATGTATGTATGTATGTATGTATATCATACGTAATGGTATTGCTGAAAGTTGTGTTGCTATGGTTAGCAGTAGTTGGGTGGGCAAAAGATGTACAAATTGGGGCTGCTATTTGTATTTTAATAATAATACTTTATTGTATCTACTACAATAATGAGCAGTATGTCAGTTATAACTATGTGATGAACACATTGGGATTTCTGATATAGTGGTTAGTGGCGTATGTTAATATGCATATGAATCAACATGCACGACCTATATGCACGTATTTAGGAAATATGAACTTATTCCAAGCGACAGTTATTGAGATAATGATATCTCTTTGTATTATGTAATTATGATTTGTTCATTTGTTTTGTGATAGTTCATTCATACTAAGCTGCAGATATTATTATGTCACTGCAATAATTATAATATTAATAATGCTGTTGCATTATGTGACGGAAAATCTAGTCAGCTTGTCAAAAACTTGCTTCTCATCTTTCATTTCAATTATTGAAATGCACCACTGCAAGACAAGTCATTGGTGCATGAACTGTTCTTTCGGATGAAAATGTCTTGTATGAAATGTGGAGACCAAAATGTCCTTTGTACGACTTTGAAAAATCTTGAATTTTTTTCTGTATGGTAATGACTGTGGACGAAATGCCTTCCGTACGAAATATTTTTATCCTAATCTGCCTAATCATGACCGAAATTTCCAGTGTATGGAACAGTGTGTAACCGAAGCTTTTTTGGCCGAAATTTTGACCGCAAGAAATGTTCTTAATGTCCTCTGGATGTACTGTCCCTACCCTGCATTAGAAGTAGAACTTACATTTGAAAATTAACGTCATTCCACCAACTCTACTTCTTAATTATACAAATCATATCCCTTACCCATAATTTTAATTTTAGGTAATTAAACTGAATTCTTACCCAAGTGTGGTTGGGCTTTAAGAAGAAACACCACTTGATTGAGTCTGTTTTGTTTTTTTGACCGTGCGGTCAAAAAACGACTTAGGTATACGTGTCAATATTTACATACGTGTATATATATACACACTTGTTTGAGCAAGCGTGTGAAAAGGCAGAGGGAGAAACTATGTGGCAACCTTGACCATGAATCAAGTTCAAGGTGTGTAGTGTGTACACTGTACACTCTGTACTTATCGTTATTCTTCAAGGGAGATTCGAAACAACCTATAGACATAGAAGATAGAAGACCATGTAGTAATCAAGCGCAAAGGTTTCGTTTATGTTACATACGGGAGATACTGGTGATCCAACGATTTAAATGAACCGGTGGAGAGGAAATCAAAAAAAAGATGACACGAAACACTGTACAATATGCATCCACAAAGCAATAACAAGCTTGGAAGTATTTTTATTTTTTTATTAGTGCATAGACGGCGTACAGGCTTACCTATGTGCCTATGTTCATATGTACATGCGTAACATTTTTTTCTGGCAAAGTCCTTGAGCAAGTTCTAGTGTACACAATAATACCTTCGTTTTTATCCATGGGTTTTGCTTCCTGTCTCCATCCTATCCTAACTGTTATTGCACAGCTCAGTCACAAGCGAAGAAACTTGAGTATTAACTCACACTCACACGGAATTGAGTAGCGATGGGTATGTAAAAATTTTTTTTAACAGTTTAAGACATTTCATTAACGTAAGAAACAATTCAAGAGGAGCGGGTGTGAGAGTCCGTGTGAAGTGTGACTCCATTACGGTGCAAGGATTAACAGCCTCATCCAGCTAACAATGATTTTGTACTCCCGTCAGTCACGCTATGAAAAAGTCCTTTCTGACCAGTTTTTTATTTGTGGAGTGCAGAACGTATGCAAATAAATAGCACATAAGGTATAGGATTTCAGGTGTTTTTGTGGCAAGTTTTTCCATCAGCACGTGTCCCCATAGCTGTATGCACAGCTACATAGGTACATGTTTGGCTGGAAGGAATCATTTATTATCATTACGTCAATATGAGCACATGCATGGTCAGAAAAACTAGTTTTAATCTCGATGCCAAAGAGGTTTGTATTTATTTCCGAGTATAGATTAGGGAAAAAACTAACGCGATTTACGTGCTGTTTGAATCATTTATAAAAAGATATCCAGGATATGTGTGGGAACATAATTACATACATACTTACATATCTCCTCGAAATTATACAAAATGATTTTATGGCTCGTCAGCTTCTGCAAGGTTGTCTGCTCTGCTCACTGAGTGTAACTTGTAAAAGTCCGAAAAATTATCCTATTACACGCTGTAATAAACAAAAGGCTTTGTATACACGATTAATAATTGTTAGTGCTGGATTACCTTTTCATATTCCCGTATGGACAGTCTGAGGTTGTGCTACATCAATGTGGTGGGCTCTGCAGTCGTTTTTACAATGCAAGGAGTACGTCGGTACCTCGAATTGTTGCGCAAGTCCCTGCGTCCACAAGGATCCTCACAAGATACCAGATTATGTTTTCATTATTGGAATTAATCCAGAGACAAGAAATTCTCAACAACCAAAAACTGTTTCAGTTTCAACACACCAAAGCCCAGGATGGACCTCGTCCGACCTTGGCATCGCGTCTTCATTCAAATTTTGCTATGCTGTGATTTTAAGGACTTGTATCATCATCTTCTTTGAAGAGAAAAGTCTTCCTTTGCAGTCTTCCTCCGTTGGAGTTGATCATGGTGCTCTTCACGGGGAAATTTTTACTGGATCTTCTCTGTGCCTATGTCTCGTGTGCCCCCACAAATCCTGGACCAGAGATAGCCGACTCATCCGTGAGGTCAAGTAGGGACATCAATGTATCTTTAGCGACTGCTACTCACAGGGAGACTTACCCAGTGGTGCTCACCCAAAATGGGAAGGTCCAGGGGTATACTCAGACTTCTTCTGAAGGTCGACCTTTCTACGCTTTTGAGGGAATTCCTTTCGCGCAGCCTCCAGTAGGGAATCTACGTTTTCGTGTAAGCTCTTTTAAGCATTAAAATGTATATATGTATAGTGTGCATTTCTGACCGTAAGTAAATATAAATAATAAATCCTATTGTTGAAAAATTCAAGCTATACAATCAAGTCAGAACTCGTAGCACAAATATCTTTCAAATTTTTATCTTTCGATAAAAATGCATACCACCACACTAATGTTACACTTTGCAATTATTACTTAGTTGCTTTGTATTATTGGAGGTGACGAATAATCTGAACTTAAAATTGCTCCTTTATTAATTGAAAAATTATGCCCATCCTTGCGTCAAGACATTAAATCAGGTAGCGATCAACAATTTCTGCCGGATTGTTTATCTTTCCGAGTTCTCAGACCAACACCAGCAGACAAGCATAGAAGCGTACAATTATTTATACGTGTCCGTTATGAAAATGGAAATTGCATTTTCATCGCAGCAGAAATATTTCAGCAACGTTGTCAGTTGTCATTATACATTATAAGCGGATGTAAATATGTACATACTTTTGTTTGTGGTCCTGAAAGCAGAATCACAAAAGCTCAAGTAAAAACAAGTAAGAACTTTTTGTACTTGACATAGAAAATTTTTGAAATGCTACGATAAGAGAAATTTTTCGCCAGGATCACATAATGACATAATATGATTATAGCATAGTGTTCTACTTTTACCAGCGTCTTGCAGTGTAGCCTATGATAGGGTTGGTGAGGCCCACTCCGTGTTTATATTACTCCCGCAATACGTACATACATTACAGGCAGTGCAAATTTCCATTTAATGCATTCAATTTACATTGAATTATTTATCTCTTTCGTTCTCTCAGGAGGTACTTTTTCAGCAGAAATGAAAGGATTTGCATGCATTTCTTCCACGAAGAATTTTTCTACAGATGATTCTCTTGCGGACTTACACGATTCATCCGAGTTTCACCCTGTTTTGCAGAATAATGTCACATGTAAACATTACTTGGTTGAACACAAAAATATTTCAGGACCCGGTCCCTGCAAAGCCGTGGAAAGGAATTAAACGAGCCATGAAAAGCAATATGTGCGTTCAAATCCATCCAATGCAATTGTTCCGCGTTACAGGCCAAGAAGATTGTTTACGTGTGAATATCTACACGCCCAAAGTAAGTTTACTTATTATCGGTTTTTGCAAAACCGAATCAATATTGTGCTTTCCTATAGAATTAATGGTAATTGGAAGTACTTGAGAAATATTATTGTTTCAGTGTCATAATCCAAAATCTTTTTTTTACAAAGGTATTAAAACAGGCAGGGCAATTACTTGAAGCCAGCCTACCAGTCATCATCCTGATTCATGGTGGCTCTTTCATATTTGGGGGAGCGGCGGAGATGGGGGCATCCTATCTGCTCAACCAAGACGTGGTCGTCGTGGGGGTCAATTATAGACTGGGGCCTCTAGGTAAGTATCCATGGCCATCGTGGTACCATAAGGGCTACGCCATTCAGTTGACCGAATACTTGTACTTATTCTACAAAAGTCACGCTTGATTATTAACCCTGAAAATATTGTTGGTGACAATGCTTGTATTATGCTTGATCAGGATTTATGAGCACCGGGGACGACGCGAGTCCCGGGAATTATGGACTGAAGGACCAAGCAATGGCTATACAGTGGACAATAGACAACATAGGAGCGTTTGGGGGGAATTCCTCCCACATATTTCTTGTGGGCTACAGCGCAGGTGGCGTATCCGTGCATCATCAATTAATTTACAACAAGAAAAGCCGGGAGTCTTTCAAAGGGGGATTGTCCCTAAGTGGATCAGCCTTTGTTCATTGGGCTATCCAACAACCAGTGCACGCCCGGCAATTGACTGACAGGATGGGTCGCCTTATGCGTTGTCCGGTTGAAGACAGTCACAAGCTGATGGAATGTCTCAGAAGCAAGAACCCTCACATGATTGTTGCGCAGCAATTGAACTTAATGGTAGGTCTTTTGTCTTTTCCATTAGTAATGCGATATACATAAGGAGCTAAGGAGCAATGTGCAGAAAAAAATGTGAAGGGTATATCTGTCGATACAGTGATTAAATAGGTTCATGAACAAGCTAAAAATTGATGGAGGATATAATCAAATTATTCTATATACACAGGACATAATTCCGTTTCCTCCTGTACTTTTTGTGCCTGTGCTTGAAACGAATAGTTCGCAGCCTCTCATCACAGAATTACCTGAAGCTGTGTACGCGCGTGGAGATGTTGCGCCCGTTCCATGGGTGACCTCCGTTTCACTCAATGAAGGACATTTAGCTCTGTACTGTAAGTTACTCCGGTTGCGAATGCCCGTCTGCAAAGCCCCCATTAGCTTACTCATAAAATAATCATTTTTACAAACTATACGTAAATAATATGTATATACATACAACATGATGTTGACTTTAGTTTTGAAACTCATGGGCCAGTACAATAATATCAAGAGGAATTTCGATAGCTACGCCGCCTCCATATTTAACTACCGTTACTTACTCAAGACCCAAAATCTTCCTTTGTCGGATATTGCGGAAAAAATGAAGACATTTTATTTCAACGGAAGAGATCCGCGCGAAGCCTCGTACGAAGAATTAAGCGATGTAGGCGAGTTATTTTTATACGGAAATGTGACAACGGCAAAGCGTATCGACTGATAATTAATTATGGAATACTTTTAGGCTTAGGCATAAATGTAAACTTTCTACATTTCTTCTCTTCTAGATATTCACAGATCGTTACTTCTACTCGGGCTTTGAAAGGTCCTTAAATATCCATGGAAGAGTTGCACCAGCCTACGGATACCTTATCACCTTTCCTTCCAAATATAACACTGGGAAATATTTAAACATGCTGCCCACAGAACGGGGTATGTTTTGCGTTACTAGTATTATTCACTATTCGGGAGTATCTGAAAATCCCTTCTTTCAAAAGGGAATAAAACACTAGTCATTATAATTTTTATTATAAACAATTTACGACTTCGTGTGTTAACAGGTGTCGCTCACGCCGAGGATATGGCCTACTACACCAATATGTCGGGCTACTCCCCGGGTTTCCGGCACAAAGATCCCGAGTATAAACTAAGTCAAATTTTAATCAACTTCTTGACCAATTTGGTTACCACCGGGTAAATTTTTATTGCTGAATATTCATTGTAAAAATATCTAGGATTTTTGCACATGTAGATATACATACTTATTGTTAGATGTCAATACGTATGTACATACTATGCACAAAATCACAATGTATCTCTTTAACCAGTTTAAAATATGTTTCATCCAGAGTACCAACCTACACAGACAATAACAATAATAATACAATTCATGTGTGGGACGCGGTAACATCAGGAGCTACGGCTGAAACCAACATTTTGAAAATTGACGAAGACATTGAAATGATAGCTTTCCCTTTCCGGGAACGAACCATGTTTTGGGAAAGTCTGAATCTCCAGGATACACCTGCAAATAAGAACTGGAGCCCCTTGCTCAAAGGGAGTTTAAAATATTTAGGTAGTAAATCGTATTATGAGAGTGCAAAAAGTCTCTTGAAGATCGATAACAATTACATCCCTGTTAGTGTTACGTAATGTTTTTTTGTTCTAATCAAATGGTGTTTTATTGTATGTACAATTCTGTTATAGTCTATAATGATAATTAAACTATCAGACTGCAATAAGCCGCACAAATACTACTTAACTACTTACAATGTTACAATTACAATGTACATTATTGTGAGAGAACCCATTTCCTCGGGTACTGCATTTCCACTTCGACTTAGGATTAAATACACATTATATATATTATATACATATAAAGGATGGTCATAACTAATCATTGATGTAAAAATTAGCCTACGCCGTTTAAGGTTTCATGAGAAATAAGTACTTCAAATATGCTATACGGACGGCAGCTGGGGTGGTAATCAGCCGGACACGATAATATGTATGTATATTCTAGATTCTAGCTTTTTTTTCGTTTCACAATGTAGAAATGGTAGAATTAGATGTTTATAGGTACATCACATATATAGAAACTGTAGATACTCCATGCATATACAGTATACATACACACATCCAATATACATTTGTACATACTCACCAATACCAACCTACATTATAATGTTGGTAACTGGCTGCTCGGGTTCTGTTCATTTCAGACGGAGAACTTCGCAGCAATTTTCACGACCAGAAACACCACTATCACGACTGAGTAAATACAGACCCGGAAGAATCCGATTCGGTACATGCAGAGAAGATAATTTCTGGTAAGTAAAATGATTTGTGATAACACTGCACCATGGCTCTCTACAGCTTCAATTCCGTCATCATCAGGCTGACCGTACAGCAAATACAGGCAGTAAACGCTCAGGTAATACATCCCGGTGTCCGCAGTCAGACAAACCTACGAGCGTTGAGTAAATGAAGTTATTCGCACTCGGAGAAGAATAACATAACATAATCATATTTTTTGAAGTACATGCATACATACACCATATGAAGGACTTGGTAGCAAAAACGGCTAAGTACACGAGACCAAATACAGAACACAGAACGAGTAAAAAACGATTCACGACAAAATACTGCAAAATCCAGGACATTTGCGTACGACATAATATGTACATATATTTTTTGCTAAAATAAGTTTAAAATATTGTGTAGCTTTTTCTGTATGCATCTGCATCTGAAATAAAATCCAACTCACGTCTCTCAAATTACGATGTGAAAAAAGTCAAAATTGAGTGATATACCTATATATAATATATAGTTATATAGACATGCAATTTCACAGAAAACCCTTTCGAAAATTTTGTACTTGTGGTTTTTGCTTCTATTCTAACCCTTCATATTTATGTAATTTCTTGATAGTGTTACGCAGGACGTAATAATTGCATGGCATCATGCCATCAGGGTGGTGATAATCCGGGATTACAAATTAGTATTACGGATAACTGTAATCCGCAGTCAGTAATCCCAGCTCATTTGCAAAGTAATCTGCCTGGTTGACAAATCAATTGTACTTCGTAATCCAACGAAAATTTAAGGCAAATTCTTTTTGCCTTTCACTTTTTCTTTTCTGAAACTGCGAACGCATTGAAAACAAAATCTTTTTTCGCTTACATCGTCCCTTAAGCAGATAATGTGTTTACACATAAAATGATTTTTCAGGATTTTATACTAGACTGCATTCAATTTTGATAAATGTAATCCGTAATCCCGGATTGTTTTTTTTGTAATCCAAATCCGTAATCCCAAGATTTTTTAGAGGCAGTAATCCCAAATTTTAATCCCAATTTTAAGCCTGTAATCCGTAATCCCATTTTCAAATGTTTCTAAAAAAATCCGTAATCCCAGCACATTTTGTTTAATCCAACACGACCCTGCATGACATGTGCCATTAATACCATTAAAAATAGTTTTATGTGGATAAAACAATTCACCAGAATGAATTTGACCTGTGCATCCAAGGTCTCTGCATCTTCGTGGCCCACAATGCTACAGAAGATGTAAAAGAGTAGGCACGCCACGATGTAGGGAGAATCCCAGGAAAGAAGTCCCAAAAGCGTGATTAGGATCGCAATAGGAATGGAATAAACCAATATTATTCTGGTTTCTTTCACCTATACAAAGCGATTCTCTTCATTAAAGGAACTTTCACATCTTAGATTTTTATCTTCGTTGACTAAAATAAATCAGGATTAGAATATTTTCAGCTTCCACATAATATATTGGGATTTATATGAAGCTCAGCGTTTCCAGCCTCACTCTTCGCCAGGCAACAAAAGGAGCCATATTAATGATCACTGACTACATTTTAATGAGGAATAAGTCAGTTGATGCGTGCCTTAAGGATCGTTGGATGTTTACCGTGGCATTTAGCAACACTTCTGGCATCGGCGGATGCAATGTGTCTCCCCTCGTGCTTCTTGACTCACGAACTTGGGCCATTGACTCGGAAAGTCGGAAACACGGAATAGTCAAAACCTGCGGCTGTTTTAACAAATTGAGTAAGTACTTAAGGACAAAAGCTTATTGGTATTGCCACAGGTTTGTGTAACTGCTGAAAGCGTGTTATAAAAATAAATAAATACAAATAGGACATATACATATGTACATACATATAAAACGTTTCGTTGATAATGATTGATACATGATAATTGATAATGATTTAAGATTTAACCATAAGCCTAAAATGTAAAGTAAATGACTTGGTAAAAAGTAAAAATATTTAAACAGAACCTGAGCTGAATTATTATTTTGTTCATCACTGGATGAATTCAAATTTTCAAATGCTTCGTTAGGCCGGTTTAAGGACAAGTCCAAGTCGGGTTTCGGGTATTGCTTCGTGTTTCGTGATCGATGATGATTGATGAAGTGATGATAGAACGCAGAAGATTCGTGAAATCAATTAAGTATTACTTAAGTAAGTAGTTTACAATTTACAATTATTAAGATTAAGAGGACAATTATTTATTTATTCATAAACGAAGCACACCACAACAAAAAAAACAACGAATTTCATTAGAGTAACCAGGAGGCTCTTATGAGGGAATAATTCGTGAAACGATGATAGCTCCAACATAAACAATAGAAATGGCTGCCAGGAAGTATACGCGGAACAAAGATAACGATGAGACAAATAAAATGTACTGCTGAAGCAGCACAACAAATCGAGCAGAGGGCTTGTCTTCCACCCATTCATTCAACTTCAAATCGTGGAAGGTCCAGTAATGTATCACAGTCATTGCATAGTAATATCCCACCGATGCTAGCAGCCGTACCTTTTTCATACATCAGGTTTTTCAAATATTAAACCACATGAATGTCAGGACAAAAAGTAATTACTCTCACTCGCTACTTACGATTTTGGCTTTAACATTTAACACTACAATAATAATTGCATTAATAAAACTGTTACCATGTGAAACCATTATAAGGGGACTTTGTGGCGACAATGATGGTATTATTACCAGAATCGATTGCAGCTTCTCGTCCAAAGTAAAGCGATCTTCCACCGCAATGACCAGAACGAAGGTCAAGGAGCTAACGAGAACTCCCACGTGTCGTGATGAAGTGATGTCGTAGTAGGACAGCACGAACAGAAATAAAGACGCGGGAACGGAGTACAGCAGCGCTACTCGCGTTTCCTTGAGCTATATGAATTTCCATTTTACGGGGAAATTATGTTGTTTGGGCCGATTGAGATTGTGCATACCGATTCGTACATAATGTGTATATTTTCATTTAGTTCTTGATGTGACTGTTAAAGTGTGCAGTATTTTAGTGTAGAAACAGTGCTTACGATTCCGCTTTTAATAGCAGATAATGCCATGTCTCCTGATATCGTAACTATCTCGTTTCCTGATGTTTGACACTCCTTCCTGAATTGTTTCTTGAGTCCTGGGGTGTTTATTCGAGATTACAATGATTTTCGATGAATTGATTATTACTATTGTTAGATCCTGATTCGTATATTATTATTATCTTTTCTAATAAAAGTCTCTGCCTGTCTGTATCACAGTAAACTGTAATCTGTAACTAATTATTGTAGGTAGTATAGTAGTTAGTAGGTATAATTTATTATTGATTCCGAGTTTCTGCTCTGCGGATCGCCTCTCGCTCTCACTTCGCTGATAATAATATCTATTATTGTTAAGTTAATGCCGAAATAACGCAAATGCAGTTACACAATGTGTTTTATAATGTATATAAATATATATTTGCATTTTGTATAATACATAAATATAATATCTAAGAATATGCATATCCTCACATACGTGCATTATTGTATTATTCATACAAATTATTATAATTATTAAATATGGTATATTATTTATTATACTATACAGCAATGCACTCGCGGCAATTTAAGTTGCAATTTGCAATAGTTGCACTCTGTCATGTCATCGCATGTGCCAGGAACTAAATTAATGCATGACTAAAATTGCAATGCGGGTTAAGGGTTTATTCAGTGTATTTTAATATTATACATGACTATTTGACTATTGACTATGTTCCTGTACAACCGATTAAAAAAATTAGCCTTTATTTTTTATCCCTTTTTTCCTACATTTTTTATCCTTTTTTGTAACTATACTAACTAAACTACTAACTACTGTTTGCCAACATGGGATTTTTACCAGAGGAAGGTAAAAGGTGGCAGACAGCGCACAGCGCAGACACATGTCTGTCTGCATAAAGTTTGTAGACAGCAGATTATACAGCCTGGCCGACAGCAGACAGCTGTTGGTACAAGTCTGCAGTCAATCAGTCAACTGTTAGCACGATAGCAGACAGTTCGGAAAATGCTGTATACAATGAAATTGTTGTGAGGCTTAATTAGAATGATTATTGTTTTATTCGACCTACGACTATACGACCCTTTCGAGAATAAGATCCCAGGTATGAATTTCTGGAAGGAAGTCTGGATCTCTGGATCGGAGTTTCGTTCGTATTAGTCATTTTCATTTTCTGTCGTACAGTCGTACACTACCGTCATCGTAAGGCAGAATCTCATTATAAGCTCATAATTAGTATAATGGTGTAATCGTTAATCGCGCACACTTCTTGATTTCAACAAACAAGCCTTCATTCTTTATGCATTCTCTGCTTCTCTGAAATCACTTGCTCTAGGAGTAATCAAACTTAGCTATAGTACATACGTTTTCTACTCAACAAAAGGATTACACAACAACACAACGCTTATTACCTATTAGCTTCTACTGCAGCTATCTTGCGCAGAATCAATTTTCGGTTCTATGTATACTAGTATGTTTGTTATATCACATTGAAACGTCGGTAGATGTAGATGACAAGAGTCGTTACAATAATTATACATTAACATTATACAATTGCATTATAAATATTGTTTACATATATATGTATAATATACACACATAGATATAGATACAGAAGTAAACGGCGTGCGCAACATTATCAAGTGCATATCCATTCCCGTACACGCTATTCCAACAAATGTTACAAAACTAATAACCATGTCTGATGCTGAATTTAAAGTCCGAAGAAAAATCAGCATACTGCAAAGCATATATACTCGCATCATACTTGTATAAATCATTTATAGTGCATTCATTCTTCGCGCGTGATTTCACCTTCACGTGATCATGCTTTTAATTTCATTTTCTTTTGCGTATATAGCGTTTGTAGTGTTAAAAGCATAAGAAAATTATAACGAGATGATCATTTTCTTCGTTTTCTCAAACGCTGAAGCTGAGTCTTTTGAGTATGTGAAAAGTGAAGTAAACGACCTGGGATCACATTCCGTAATTTGGAACGCCGTTTAATTTAAATTACACATGGGTCGACATTAAACTGCAGAAAAGGATTTATTTGAGGAAAAAATAATAGAATTAGTTAAGGGCCAATCTTCGATTTGCACGAAATCACATCTAGACCATAAAGACAAAAGGATTCAATTACATATTTGGAAAAATATTTTCGAACAAGCCGGATCGGGTCCAGGAGTAAAATCGGGTAAGCAAATTTGCAATTCGTTC
>JAQGBT010004678.1:0-15983 GCA_034698585.1 Disparrhopalites patrizii
AGTTTCAATAAGACATGAAAATTTTGTTTGTCACCTCCAAAAGTCATTGAAAGCACATTCATATTCATTATCATTACCACTCCAGATGAACTTTCTTAGTTGTATTAGAAATAATAGTCATTCATGACATGTTGGGAGGTACAAAGCTGAATTCGCATCCGCAGAAAAGAGAAAGCTATTGTTCACTAAAAAACAAAGCGCATAGTGATTATGAATAGACTACACTTTCATTCTCTCAGAATTTTCTCTTCAATGTCAATGTGTGCATGACCTTGGAGGCGGCCAAAAATGTTGAAAAATATATATTATTATTAAAATGCTGGAGATGGTTCTTTGGGGACTTTTTCCCATCATGAGTTAGCTGCTAAATTTATCGTAATATTAAATTTTGAGGACATGCCAGACTGAGTAATCCCATTTAGGTGCTACGTGACCTACTTTAATAAGTGCTAACCATGCATGGAATAAGGACTTTAAAGCCTCTACACGGGTGTGGAATACTGAACATCGGAAAGAACAAGAAAAAATACAAGTCTTCAAAAAGTTGGCAACATGTACACTGGACGAGCTCAGGACTCCTGGAAAACGTATAAAATCAACGCCGGGACAAAATTGACATAGATTCTACTCAAACGGCATACATTTGTGCATGTATAGCTGCGTATGTATGTTACAGCCCCTGGAAGAAACCTCACTAAAAAAATTCTCACCTGCCCAATCACCGAGTTCGGGCCTCGCGGAGATCCTTTGCGTCCTTATTATGTACATAAACGTACAGACAGAGTATGTGGAAAGGTTCAGCTCGCTGTCTGTGGGGTAAAGCTTCCTATTCCCTTGCATTATTAATTGTTAGTACTCATCCCCAAGTGCCGGTATGGTAAATCATGGCTCGGGCTCCCACAAGTATTACGTTCACCCCATTGTCAAGCTTTTGGAATGCGAACCCATTGTGTACATACAAGGGTATTATGAAAGAGCTGTGCCTCGTAACCGTTAGGCCAGGATCTCTGGAAAAAAAGGGATCCCGGAACTGACGTTCCATTTTCACATTATTATCTGCTTCATCAACAATAACCATGCCTCTCTCTCTCCCTACATTTTAAGCATGTATTTTTGGACACGCACATACATATAGTCACTGATGACAAAGGAATATTTTTAAGTCCAAGTGTCCAACTGACTCTGATGCAAGTTTGTAATTTGCCTTTGGATTAAGGCGGAAGTCGGATGTTGTAATGTAATTGCTTTATTGTCAAATCTAACAGCATATATATCTACTGATTTCCATAGACAGACACTGAACTTAAGAAATTTAAAAAAAATACACGTACGGGTAGACACAAAAAATCTGAGCCATATTGACCTACACCCATATTTATTAGGTAAATTAAAATATTTATGTAAAATGTGAAAATTATCCGCAATTTAATTAAATTTAAATTAATCGCGCTAGATAGGTACGTTAGGTCCTTGTAAAATTACGCTGAGAGGAATCAACTTTAGCGTTTTTAAGTTACATATTTTTATTATTCCTCCATTGATGTGACCCACCGAACACTGTACTTTGTTCAGGAAAACGTCTCTCGCTGTAATCCCCCGTACCCTGGAAGTCCAGCCAAAATATAACGTAAATTGTACGCGAAGTCCAAAAATGCCGGGGTCTTTGTTTGGGAGCTGCTGAATGGGACTGAACCGACATGGACTTACCCTGTTCATCGATTTTTTTCTGTCTCTCTCTCTCTCTCGCTTTCTCTCTCGCTCTCTCTCTCTCTCTCTCTCTCTGCCCCTGTAGCAACAACACAATCCTGCCCACGAAAGGTCTCTGGGAACACATCCCTTTGACGAAGCCCCCTAAAATCCTGGATATCCTTCCCTTTCGCTGCCGTCTGAATTATTGATCCTGCAGCAGCCGCACTCGTTCCCACCTTCCAAAAAAAAACTGCGTTCGGATAATTCTTGTGCTTTCCCCCATATATTCGTCTACTGAATGGTGTTCATTGCAATCCGACACCCATACACCATCAGTGCGTGTGAAACCTCAAAGAAGATTGGTTCCGACTTTATTTTTAAAATTCCTCTCCTCAAATCTTCTTATTTTTTTTTTATTTCCTCTGACACACAATTCTCAAACCATTTAATCCCCTTTTCCAGAGAGTTGGTGGTCCTTGATTCCTCCCTTTAATCACAGTGATTTAGTAAAAACGAGAGCGGAATAATTTTAAAATCTGCAGACAACGATACTCTTTCTGTTGGGCAGGGGAGCTGGGGGAAGCTTTTTAAGGTACCACAAAACTCCTTCAATATTTATCCTTCAATAAGTAGATTGTAATTAAGCCGTATATTTTATATTACTGTTGTAGACCAATAATTTGAAGGTGAAGTAGCAAATTAAAAAAATTAAGGAGCCCTACATTTTTATATTCTTATCGTATCTACGGGGACGGTCCGGTAGTTGGATAATGGAAGGTACATACAACCCGCACTAAATACTATCAGTAAATCACTGAAATAATAATAGCTTACCGTCAACGTCCAACTTTGTATAGTACAAGTGGTGCGAAACTGTTACAGCTAGATAAGTCAAACTTTATTTTCATAAATTAATGCATTGAAAAAAAAAAACTATGTTGCAGCTTTTGATATTCACGCAATATTACATACTCAACTGTAATGTTTACTATAGTAGTAGCGCATATGTGCAATGCTTCTACATATGTACACAGCAAAGTGTAACAAATAAAGGTACCTGGAAGTACACTCCAGAAACAAGTTTATATGCCATTTCCTGTTTACGAACGAGACAAAATTAAAAGTTTTTTGATCACTGGGTGCATCTTTCCAATCACAAAATTACAAAAAGAGTCGGAAATTAACTTGTTCATTAAAAAAAACTAACGTAGTTCAAGCAATAGTGCAGGTACATAGGTACGTAATAAACATTTGACATTGTTTTTAAAGGCAGATTTTATGCTAAAACTGCTCAGATGTTAAGTTAAGAATGTTTGTACAGCCCCTTTAGTAGCCATTGATCTTCGACTACAAATTTATTTAAATTTGCTGGAAGAAATTTGCGCTTGCCTACTGCCAGACTGGGCGACAGAGGCTGTATTTTCCTAACCATCAACTTCAATTTATACTTTATTTTCTTATAAATATAGAAATGCAAATATTAGGAAGCTATTTTGTTGGATCAATTCAAAAAATATGTAGAAGTGAGGACAGAAGGCAGAAAAAGGGAGAACTGAGAAAGATAGGGAGAAAGGGATTTTTGGTGTCATCGGAATGCTTCCGGCAGCGTATATCCTTTTACATCTCTGGTGGTAGATTGCAGATGTCCTGTAGTAGCTATATTGCAGTGTTCAGATACGTCCGTGAGGACGGACAAATCCCGTTTGTCGCATTTCTGTCATGGAGAAAGCCAGAGGAGTTAATGCAGAGTCGGAATGAGTTGTCTTTGTAATGGCGAGGACAAGGCCATAATACCGACTTTACTGTTATTCTACGAGACTTTATCACGGGATGTATTGTAATATTTATATGAATGTCTTGTCTTTACAGGTCAGAACTGGCTCTTGCCCACGGGAAGGAGGTTGACGTGGAAAAAGGGGGAGAAATCTCCTCTGAAGTCAGAACCATGGGTTGATCTGCTGAAAATATCGATCTTCTGTGTGTACTTTAACATTAAAAAAAAAACCAAATTATTCCTTCCGTTCTTGCTGACACAAAAAGAGAGAGAAAGAAACAGAGTTGCCACCGAAATAGGTCTTTCTGTGTAGCAGTCTCAAAGAATCATGTAATTCTTATACCGACATTAAATTTACTCACACCAAAAAAAAAATCATAATCTTCAGCAAATTTTATCGAGAGTCTTCCAAAAGCTTAGTATATTTAGCTTTTCCTCTGTATTAACCATTTCTGGGGACGGGAAGTAGAGGTAGTGGTATGAATGTATATATTTAATAGAGAGATTGCATTTTTTTAACTCCAATTTCTAATTCAACAAGGAATATCTCGTTGGTGCAATAAAATGTAGGTTACATTTTTCCTTTGCATATATCCAAAGTCTTCCAATTTGGACAATAATAGTCGTGCCTCTTGTCAGAGTGTGCCTCTTATGTAGTCTGTATTAGTCAGGGAATGGGTTTATCCCAACATAATCAAGTGCTTCCAACAGGATAACAATCCGTTGTCCTAAACTATTTAAGGTCATAAAGTATAAGAAGAAACAATATCAATGATTGTGTAACCAAGTCTTCCAAAGAAAATCACACAGTCTTCCAATAGCTTAAGGAAATGTTTTATATTTAATTAGTCCTTTAATTCAAGTTTAACCTGCAAATCTATAGTTGCAAGATAATATCAATGAAAACGTAACCAATGTCTTCCAAAAATGGCAAATCTTGCAGTAACATAAGGGATTTGAAAAGAATAGTCAGTAGTTAGTCATTAATTCAAGTTTAGCTTGGAAATCTGGTTACATCCCAAGAAACAAAAAATCAAATGAAAGCGTAATCAAAGTCTTCCAAAAAATCACACAAGTCTTCCAGTAACTTAAGACATTTAAAAAAAATTAGACTGTAAGTAATTAGTCACTAATACACTTTTAGTTGCAATCTAGTTGCACATTTAGGAGAAAAAAAATACCTGTAGAAAATTCCGTAGAGTAAAAATGTTTCTAAGAAACACCCAAAATATGTCTTCCAACACTAGTGATAGTCAAGTAGGATTAGAGATATCATCAGTGGATGAGTTAGTGTCAGGGTCCATTCCAGGAGATGAGACCAGGGAGAATGGAGGCGCGGGAGAGTGCTTGGAAAAAGGGCCCGGAAATAATGTGGAGGAGGCCCCTGAGATTCCAGCAGGGACAAGGAATGGAGAGGTTGAGAGGGTTTTAGAGGAGGAGGAGGAGGAGGAGGAGGAGGAGGAGGTTGAGGATCAGCTGGAGGAAGTGAAGGGAGAGTCACTCCCCAGTGATTTCTCCAGAATTGAGGAGGAGGGAGGAGCTGGAGAAGGACGTGTGAGGAGTCCAGAGAGGCGGGGAGGAGAGAGGAAGGGAAGGCGGGATTGGGATGGAGCCGGAAATAGGGATCCCCCGTCGTCCGGGAGGAAGAGATCCGGAGGGAAGGAAAGAGTTAGTGAGAGCCAGAAGGACAGGGAGCCCTGCTCCTGCATCCCCACTCAGTTTCTGTTCCTCCCCACATTTGCACTGCCCCTCTCCACCTTCTCTTCATCTCATACGAATCATTTGAGTCTTAGTTCTGTCACTTCCACTAATAAAGATCATAGAGCTACTTCTACTGCAACTTCCACTACTAATCGTAATCCTAATAGACCTTCAACTTTCAATCACCGTTTCCTCTTTACCCTTGCTCCTTCTATTAGTCGCTGCTGCTGTTGCCGCCGACGGCGTAAAACACGCAGGTTGGGCATTTCAAGAACTTTCAAACCGTTTTAGTACTACTAACAAAATACTAGCATTACAAATTTTTCCAGTACAATAAAAAAAAAAATTGCCACAAACCCATCACTGAACATTTAATTTTAGTATCGTATTGTGAGAAAAACCAGATATTTCCCATTTTCGCATTCCACTCTGTATTTTCCTAACGTTTGTATGTATGTGTCCACATGGAGAGAGGAGACATTTCTTAACCCATCCAAAAATGACCGGATTGGAAGAGAGAGAGAGAGAAAGTTTAGAAAAGATTAAATGATTTAAAACAAATGAATCAGGGCTCTTTTCCTTAAATCCAAATCCTCAAAGGCGTAGGACTTGGCGCGAACGAGTAGGAAAATATTATTTTTTTTGCAAAAGGGTTCAAGTCTGGATTTCTATGAGGGATTTTGTACTCACAGCCTTTGTAGCAAATATGCAGAATTATTGGATGCGTTTGTGAGCTAAAAATTTACTAATCGGACGGAATGATGGCTATGCTCTCGTAGATCCGACAACGAAAGGGGTCGAGGAATGAAAACATATTTGGAGAAACCATCCGGTGGACATGGACGGTACAAACGGAAGAGTGACAACAACCTTCTCTCCTACGCCAACCTGGAGCACAAAAAGTCGAAACATGAGGAGAACAAGTCCAGATTTCTACACGATAACAATAACATTCCCGGCAAGGAGAGTAAGGTCAAGGTAAATCAGCATTTCTTGTCTACAAATAATTCCTCTCTTCATTTGTGCTATGTGATTTGAAGATTGGCAAATTATTTTTTGGAAACATTTTGGGACATATAAACAAAATTCCTCAAAAACCTGAATTTACATAGCATTTTTTATTCCCAAACTTTTTCATTAATCCAAAAATATTTCTGTTTCATTGTAAACCATTACACAGACATTTGAAAAATGTTAGAAAATATCTCTCAGATGTTGAAACTTGTGATAATTTAATTATTTACAGGTATGACATACGAATCGGTATTTGAATTCAAATCGGAATTATATTCATATTTTTCAGTATTTTACTCGGAATTAGTTTCCATATTTTTGACACAAAAATATTTTAATTGGAATTTATAGTTACAAAATACATTCGAAGCTCAAATTCCTATTCAAAAGTTGAGATTTGGATTTCGATACTTTATTGGTATTCGAAAATTCCTTCATTATGTTATTAATTCCGGCCTTCGGGCAAGGTTTTTTTGCAAAATCAAGAAATCACGGTATTGTAACGATGATTTTTTCAATTGGCAGTAATATAACTATTTCATCTGTAGAAGCACGGATTTTTGCAAAATCAGAGTTGCGGAGTCAATTTATAATTTTGTGTATTGATTTTGCGTTTATTTTAAGCTACAAATTATGCCAGATTGGATTAGAAATAAATTTTTAAAAGTATTCGAAAAGTATTTGAATACGTATTCATATCTCTGAATATTTGAATAAAATTGTACTGGAATTATAATTGATATTTTAGATATCCGAAATTTAAATTTGTATTCATAAATAGGAAAAACAAGTATTTTCATTGGAATTTTAATTCAAATGTTTTTGGATGTCATTCCTTGATTTCACAGGTTCAAATTTATTAATTTGATTGGGTTTACAATCCAGTGCGTTACATTATGCTGGAGATTCTGTCCATGTGTGTATAGCGAGTGTTGTTGTATCAAATGAAAGTCACATGATTATTGGTTGTTTGGATCCTGGCAGAATAACAATGAATGGGAAAACGAGAAACTAGTGATGGATGGGAAGATTGGATCGAAGAAGAGAAAGAAATCGAAAAGGAGGAAACATCGATCGCCGTCTTCCTCCTCTTGCAGCTCTGCCCTGTCAGGGATGGAAGGGAGCAACAGCAGCCGGAAGACGCGGAAGAAGCGCCGGAAAGCAGGGAAATCCAAAAAGTCCAAGCGAAGTCGACGCCATTCTTCACGTGAGAGTAGGAGCAGGTAAATATTTCCCCTTGTCTACTCACCTAATCATAATGAGCTTCGACTGTCCTTCTTGCCTTTGAAAAAAAAATACATTAATATGTATAACAATTCTACATATATTCTAATGGAATTTTTTGTACTCTTTTAATTATTATATTACATATAAAAACTTGGTGGATGTAATATAATAGACTTAATGTTTCGGATATAATTTGAATTTGTCCTTTGACTAATAACGACTATCCTTTATCACGGCGACTCCTGTACTCTTTTTATTTACTGTCCCATGTTACCCATCTGTTTTCGATACAATCACAGATTTTTTAATTTCTTGCGCATGAATCGTATATAAACATTTCAACCCTGAGTTGACATTTGTAGACATCTCTTGCAGCGGAGAATTCATTTTTTTGGCATCGGGAAACCGGAAATCGTTTTTGTAATCACTAATTTTAATGTTTGTAAAATTTCGTACGATAAATGCATACAATTTTGTATGTAATTTATAGTTGATTTTTCAAGATTTTACTGATTACAAAAAATGAATTGGCTGCAAAGTTTCCCTTTCACTTCCGCCACATCTTTACAGTTAGAGAGCAGCATTATTGCTATACCTTTGGTAAATGGTAAAAGTATGGGAAGTTACCAGTAGAGAAATTATTTTCAATGGAATATGTAGCAAGTGTAAACATAATTATTAATCTTCATCTTTGTTTTTAATTGTGTTCCATCTTTGAGCAACGAAACGCGGAAACATTGTGTAAACCAAGTTGATACAAACAAGAAAAAAATGTTTTACTCAAATTTTATTATTTTATCTGGATTTCCTTTTTAATGTGGTATACAAAAACGTGAGTCTTCCCCAAAAATTAGTCCCTTTACGCCTAACAATTTATTTAATATTAGTTTGTGTGGAATATAAATTTTTTTTGCTGTCACTACGATTTATAAACAAAAATCATCAACGCTGAGAACATTTATTCGAAATGAACTTATACGAGCTGAATCGGTAAACATCTATTAGTTATTACTATAACTCTCAATTTTTTTTAGATCTATAATTATCATAATAATTATTACGAGAAGGATGCCTTTAATGCCTTGTTTTTTTTATATAAGAATTTTTATATATAATGTTTACTTTATTGCTGAAAAAACCTTTTCTATGAGGTTCATTCATTGACTAAGGGAAAATATTTTTTCTAATTAATTTTACCTCTGGAGAAGTCATCTTGGGGGAAAAGGATAATGGAAGGTAAAACTCAAAGCGAATGTCTAGTCATAATACACACATTCAGTTTTTTTATGTATTTTGATTTTAGTTGTAAGATCTATTTAACGCTATAACGCTGTTAATCTTTCTAAACAGTTTTATTCATACAAAAAAAAAATTTGGTAGCTATATTTCCTTAATCCTTTATGCACAAAAATCACTTTTAAACCATTTTTGTAAAATTGCAGAAGAGTCTATCTACCTCCTTTTTGATCATGTTTTATTGTAACCCTCGCCAGCCTCAGTGAAGAGCTACAACCATAATAACGACTAATCCATTACTTTTAAGAAAACAAATTTCTTTCAAAACGCACTCAAAAGACATTTCATGATTTGTTGCTATATACTCTCACATTTTTACGTGTCTACTGTGTAAATCGTCTGTACACAGCAGACTCGTAGATATTTACTTGTATTGATTAACCAAAAAAGGTTTAAAATTGTAGGACATACTGACAAGAATTGCAGTTCAATCTGTGAATTTTGACACACTGGAAATTATTCTACGTATATAATATTGTACAGACACGCGGAAAAAGTAAACCAAGGAACAATTTATGTGATTTAATTTTTTTTTTGAAATTCAAATTTCAATTGAACAAATTCAATATCATAGTTTCCAATACAATTTCTTCCCACGATCCTAGGGCAGGGACAAGGAACAATAGTAAAAAAAAAAAAAAAAGACATATTTTCATCATTTGATTCTCAAGAGAAATAATGTAGGAGAAAATGCAACAGTTCCTCTGTTCATCAAGATTTTGATTGTAGGTTTTTTCTCTTCAATAAGATAGGTGTTCTCATGTATTCTTGTTCATTTCTAGGATGATAAATGGTGTGGGAAGGGAAAGTTGAACTAACTGGAGTTTTTGTATTCTTGTCCACTGCAGGAAATCCGACAAGTCGAGTAAAAAGAAAAAGAAGAGGCGGTACCGCAGGTTGTTAAATTTTGTTTTTTTAAATATTGTCTTTTCTAAACGTGTCTATAGGTTTAGTTATTCAAAAATTAATTGCTTTATAATGCCGCAAAAAATTTGGATGAAGATCGTTCCGGTAGTTTTGCTCCTTTTTCGTCTTTTAATTGCGTGTACACAGTACATACAATTTTAATTTTAATTGTAATTGTATGTACATGTCCAAATGACGGATGTAAGAAAGTCCCTCTAGCTTGCCTTTTCTCCGTTTTAACTCCAATGTTTTTGTTGGCTCCGCAGTGGCAGTCAGAAGAGAACGAAAGTGAAATCTTCTGCTCCGACTGAGAAAGTGATTCCTTGCTGCTGTCACTCCTCGTCAGTGTCACCTTCCGGAGATGAGGAGGATGGGGACATGTCGGGACAAGATGGATCGACGGGGAAAAGGAATCCTTCACCCGTGAATGATGTGCACATCCTCACCCCAACCGTTCTGGGAGACTTGACGTTGAGGAATCAGAGCAAGTTATTGCCATCCTTGAATCTCGGTGGCCTAGCCCCCACTGTCTCCAAAGTCCCTTTGGGACTCTTCTGTGTCCAAGTGACGGAGTGTCAAGAGGGTAAAAATTTGACGACGACAGTCACCACCAACAATCACGAGAATGATGTAGGGAATTCCTCCAGTCCGAAATCAGATGAGCGGCTGGTGGAGGGCGAGCTGGATGAGCGGAAAGTCCGATCCGGGAAAGATGAGAAGGGCAATCCGATTTCCTCAATCAGGACGACGAACGGATTCGGGGAGAATGAGAAAAAAGGGGAAGGGCCGAGAGAGGAGAATGAAGCAAATAATGGGAGTGCTTCCTGCGAAAGTGGGTGGGACTCGTCCAGGAGAAGGCGGAGTCACTCCAGGTCAATCACCAGATCCAGATCAGCCTCCCGCTCGCTCTCCAGATCTAGATCTCCCTGCTCAAAGTATACTAGCTCCCCGGGAGCGGTTAGTCATCGGAGATCTTCCCGTTCCGGATCTTCCGTGGATTCAAGGACTTCTGCTAAAAGCTTGAGATCATCCTCTTGGAGGAGTGGCAGCTCCAGGAGCAAGTCCTCCAGCATATCCAGATCTATGACCTCTAGGTCTAGATCCGGTTCTCGGGACCTTTGGAGAAGTCGGTCTAAATCTGGCTCATCTTCGAACTCCAGATCAAGGTCCAATTCCAGATCGCAATCCAGGGGTTCCGGTTCCAGATCACCTTCGAGGTCCAAATCAAGGACCAGGTCAAGATCTGTTTCCATTCCAAGAAGACGTGGGTCACCTTCTTTCCTGGATCGCAGACGGATAACTAGGTTAATACGTGATTCCTCTCTAATAATTTGTCACATTTTTATTTTCGCTTTTTTTTATTCCTTGCGTACATGCAAGGCGTGTACGAATGCACTCGTTGTATATGTATATTCATATTTATTTTTTGGAGGATTATTTTGCCTATTGTTTTATGTTACTTTTCAGTTTGGTTTAATTTGCATGCAAGTACTTCGTCCCTTGCTGTAAGTTATGATTTCCCCCTTCACTCTCGCCTTTTGTTATGTAGATCGCAAGCCCAGATGAAGAATCAAATCGGAATGATTTTAGTTGCAATTTGTAATTTAATTATTGAAATTTTTCAGCGCTCCTTCCGAATAACCTTGTTACAGGTTTTCATTTATTTTATTGACTGAAATATGTATTGACTGAGAAATTTCTTCACTGAAATATCCAGATTTGATTCTCAGTTGGCATTCATGCATTCAAAATATATGCACCATTAGTATTTCATTGAATGTATGTATGTATATGTATGATAATTTAGCATTAATAATGCTTTTACTCATTTACAGCGCTCGCAAGAGACCAATTCCATATAAAAGAAAATCCGGGTCTGAGTGGGAAGTCTCAAGTGATTCATCTGATAGCTCATTTTAGTAAAAAAAAAAAAAAAGAAAGAAAGAAAAACCAAATGTACTCCAGAATTCCATATCTGTACGTTAAATGGACACACAGATAGCATTCCTTTAGAGTTATCAACCAAGTTTTTGTTTTTGTTTGAAATATTACGTGTTAGTTAAAATTGCTACAGATATATGGGTTCTCTACGTACCTGTTAATTAAGTTTTGTACCTTAAACCTTTCTAGTCAAATGGTTTCATGGACATGTGTTCTTATTAATTAAGTTTCGTGAATTTACACGGTTTTCATTAAATATTTCATTAAACCTTTATTATTCTCTAGTCCATGGGAGTAGCAAATCAATTGTGAAGCCGCGAGGCGTCCCTAGTCTTATTGTTAGTCACAAAAAAAAAAAACAACTCCAACCGTATTGATATGTTTAAAAGATCTGATGTGTGGAAAGGAACAAATCACAGAAAAACTCAAAACCAAGCGACAAAAAAAATGATCATCTGTACTAATAATATTGACTTTATTGCTGTTTATATACGGTGGTCGCGACTCCATTTGTCCTAAATAACAATTCATAATATAGTCAAACAAAACTTTTTGCAAGTGTATACACACGCTAGTCGTTAAAAAAATACTAGCGGACATACTTGAAGGCAAGCATGGTCAAAGATGTAGTAGAAGGTATGGTAATCATGTCGCAAATCATTAACAGAAATCTCAATTCGTAACAGTTACGTTGATTCCTTGTGATGTACATAGTTTATAAGGGTAGAATTCAAGAATAAAGCATGTTACTTCTCAATAACTTTCTGAAGGCTTCATTATTTAGCATTGAAAGTCATTGAAGTCCCTGTCGTGAATTCGCACAATCAGCGTCATCAGAAATTGGACAAATTTCGCAGCTTTTTTATGGCGCAATTTCGATCATTTTTGCCCTTGCCTCCGCTTTTGCCTGGCTCTCATCCAAGGTCTTGATGACTTTGGCCGGATTTCCTGCCACCACCACGTAGCTCGGGACATCTTTAGTGACAACACTCCCTCCGGCGATAATGACGGCGTCCCCCACGGTCACTCCGGGCATAATCAGGGCCCCGCCTCCCATCCATACGTTGTCGCCAATGGTGACAGGCCTGGTGTACTCATACTCCAACCTCTCCTCTGGATCCAAAGGGTGGCACGCCGTGTAGATTTGACAAGCTGGTCCACACATGAAATTCTTACCAATCCTCACAGGACCATTGTCCATGATACAAGTATCAAAATTCACAAATCCATTATCTCCGAAGGTGATGTTATAGCCATAATCACATCGAAAATTGGGCTCGATATACACTTTGTCAGATGATTTGGGATTCAACAATTTTCTGAGGATGGACTTCCGTAAGTCGGTGAGGTGGTCGGAATCTGGAGAGGCATTGTATTCTCTGATGATTTGGCGACTACGAAGACGGAATTGGCAGATTTCGGGGTCAGAGGGACTGTAAGGGTAGCCTTGATCCATTCTTTCCTTGTGAGATAGATGCTCCCACTCCGAGCGATCAGACAAATGCCGTGGCTTTTCCTCCGCCATGGCTATGTAAATCTTGAACGCTACTTAAATACAAAAAAAAATTCTGAGTTGTGTTGCAATGTCTTTTATAGTAAATAGTAATAAAAAGTAACATTAGAAAAACGCCAAAACATTATTACACTGCAATTTCAATGATGTAGTGTCAGGTGTAATCCAACGATTCTGAAATTTCTGCTAATGTCAACTTTTTCTGCAGTCTAAGCCGAGCCTGTTCCAGGACTACCCCGTTTGGACACAAGCTGATCCAGTTACAAAATTTTCCAAATGTAGTATTCTCTACGCCAACTATTTTGCAGAAAATGTCTATTTAATGTTTGCCACTAAATCAGTTTTTTGGTGCCATTGAACCCCAGTCAACTCTTGAGGCAAAGCTTCAAAAAACACATTGACAATTCAATGGATACGTATGAAGTACTAAAAACAAAGTGGTTCTTTTCTCCTGTTCAGTGTCAAATCTGTGATAAGTCGCTGCCCATGATAAGGTAACGTTGTATGTCCTTGAACTCACAGCTTGAATGAAACATACCATACAATATATTATCCTCAATGCTGTACTTTTATGCTGTTTTATAAATGAAAAAAAAAACTATCAGAAGGTTCCAAGAATATTTAATTACAGTGTGGCACAAACTTGGATTGTGGGGTTTTTGGTTTGATAATGCCGTTAGCGACCTTTAATTCGGAAAGATAAATCCAAGGTTTCCATTTGAGTCCACAGAATTACACCGCAGTCGAACCCCGCTCTTTCAAAAATAATTGCAATTTAATTCGCTATAATTAGCCGATTGTGTACTTTTAATTTGCTAGTTATTCGAGAAACTATTTATCCTATCCCATAACTTAACATATTTTATCTGAGGAGCATAAAAAGCGGCGAAAAACCCTATTTGGCGTCCAGCGCGGTGATTTCTCTTAAAAACCCTGTATCCACTTGTGTTGCTCCTTCTGCTTCCCTATAGTGGAATTTCCATTACGAAGGCACAAGACACGAAAATGTAATGCCAAATTCTGGATGTCTGACACAAAAATGTATTCCTCAATCCGATCAAAGCTAGCAAAATTTCTATGGGTCCATAATGAAAGTCAATAATTTTAATCAAAGTAAAATATTTATTATTTTGTTAGCATCCAAAGGTTCCAACAATTACCGCCTCATTTCTACGTTGTTAGTTTAGGCGGTGAGGCATTACTGGAAAAAACGTATTCCTTCTACATGCAGACGCTGGACCGGAATTGGCAGAGTGGAAATCCGAAAAGCGAATCCCTGCGGTCTTCTCCTACGGATATCGATGGCATTCGGTGATGCCTTTGCAACGATTATAACAGCAGACGTTGCCCATCTTCTTGAGGAAGCAATCGTCGTCCGTGACACAGTCACCCACCAGGTCAGTTCCCACCGGACAGTGACCCGCCAGCCCTTTCGTCACCTGAAGACCCGGATTATACGGACATGCTCGAACCCGTCCTTGGTTCCCACACTGAGATGCCGCCCTGTCTGATCCCACAACCAGAAGGAGGACGATGGCCACCGTTGGAAATCCGACTCCGAAAATAATCATCCTGGAAGAAAAATACAAGTTAAGCGTATCCTCAATAATTTTCGCGTTAATTTAAAACGTTCGCGTAAAAATCTCTAATAATCTCTCTACCTGGTGATGAGGGCAAGGAACGGCCTGTCGGAGTCGAGTATTTTTATTTATTTTAAACTCGGGTAAGACCCAGTGCCTACGGAAGAGAAAAAACGATTGATACAATTTGATTGACAACAATGAATTTGTTCCCATTTAATTCGCCATTGTTTTTCTGTGGGATAAGAAAAGCACAAAGTACACCACAAGAATGACATCGAAGGTTGAAGGAAGTAATAATTACTATACTTTTGATCCCGAACAATTGGTGAAATTTACTGGTTTCCATGTACTGGGAATGTCGTCCCATTATTTATTTACACGGGGCTATCTTTGTAAGAGTAAAATCGTAGTTTTCATTGTTTTATAGCAGACTTATGTATCAATGTAAAATATGCTGGTATTAGATTCTGAAATGTCAATAAATTTATTGGCTTAATTCCTACGTAAAATTCGTACGTAAATTCCTTCGTCTCAACATTTGATCCACATAATGATTGGTATACCTTCTTGGGTTAGATTTGCAACAAAATGTAGCATGGTAATACGTATTTTATTTAGTTTTTCCTTTTGCAAAGACACGACTGGCTTGCATCCCTCAACCTTGCCCAACCTATATGGGAACGCTGTATTTCCAAAACGGTTAAAGTTCATTTACCAACGTTTTCAGAATTCATGAAAAAGTATGTCCTTCATAATATATTTAAATGGAGAAAATAAATTTTGCGAACTTTTAAAAAATAACTTTTCTACCTGCAGCTTCATATTCTTAAAAGATATGGAACGGGAAAAACACCCGAAAAGTAATTTACATTTACACAAAAATCTGCACTCAAAATAATTAGGATTGAACCGCTTTGGAATTATATCCGTCATGTCTTGCTAGAATGGCAAAGAAAGTCAGTTTTATTAAAAAACGTGACAAGCGATTGCTTTGAAAGCGTCACCATCATTTTAGTTGAAGGGCTTACCGGGCGGGATTGCTAAAACAAGGAAGTAACCGGAGCTTAATTTTGCCGAGATTAATTAGTCTTTCACGTTATACCTCGCATATTTAGTACAACCAAGGAGAGCCTAATTCCTCGAAGGTCTTCCGGATTGGTGAAGCTCATTGTGCAGGGTAGAATGACATATTTTCTGATATTTACATGTTCGCATTGCCCCTGGGAGCGTGGAAAGTTCACGTGCAAGTCGAAAACTGCACAAGATGTAACAATCATGAGCTCATTAATTATGCATGCATCATGGCTAATTGTGTCGGATCGAATGCACATTTTAATCA
>JAQGBT010004679.1:0-15981 GCA_034698585.1 Disparrhopalites patrizii
ATTTAAATCAAATCAGGAGTAATTTAAATCAAATCAGGAGTAATTTAAATCAAATCAGGAGTAATTTAAATCAAATCCGGAGTAATTTAAATCAAATCAGGAGTAATTTAAATCAAATCAGGAGTAATTTAAATCAAATCAGGAGTAATTTAAATCAAATCAGGATTCAATTATAATATTTGCGGATCTTGCATTTAAATGAATCAATATTAATATTGTTGGAACCTACCGCCTCCCCAAAGGAATTGGCTGTCCACGCCATGGGTAGCGACTTCCTGAGGGAATTCGTGCCAAAGAGCCCGGGCTACGGTGCTCCCTTGGGTATTGTGCAAATAAAATAGGGAATACAAATAAGGAAGGAGAGTGTAACGGATTTCCAGGGCCTTTCGAGTGGACTCAGCAACATCGGCTCCCCATGCGGCAGGATCTTGGTCCTGGGAAAAATAAACGTTTCATCAATAACGCAAAAAATTAACCGGAATTAATTTAAGAGAAAAAATATAATAAAATCGGATTAAAATTGGGAAATTCTAAAATGTAGCTTACCTTGTATCCCATGCCGTTGTGGTTTCTGGAGAAGGGATAGAAAGCCCCGAGGAGTTGCCATCTCTGGCACAGATCGTGGTTGGCATCATTAATGAAGCCGCAAGTGTCCGGGCCCACGAAGGGAATACCGAATTGATTGAATTGAAGCATGCCAATAATGGAGTAGTGGAGGTTATTCCATTGGGACCAATTATCTCCGAGCCAGTGACTTGCCCATCTGCCCGATCCGGGGAAGGTAGAGCGGGAGAGGACGAAACTTCTCTTGCCGGGATGGGCGGCCAGGGCTCCACTAAAATAAATAAAATGAAAATAAATAAAATCCACCAAAATTCCAGGGCATAGTTATTAAATTTTACTCATGCATTAGAAGAATTTTAGACGTTAATTAGCTATGAATTATATTATTTTAGCTGCCACTTACGCTCGGGTGGGTTCGGATTCAAACCAGCCGTAGAGACTGTGAGTATCGTATTGGATTCCCTGTTCGGCAACATGATCAGCACAAATAGTTTTGTCAGCCAAATTTCTACCAGCAATGTTCGGGACGTAAGGCGGGTTATTCCATTTGTTGGCGCTACAGCCCTCTTCCATGTCTCCATTGACGAAGTTGGCGGGTTCGTTCATGTCCTGAGGTATTATTTTAAAATTACATAATTATTTTTTCTTATTGTTATATGCATTTAAATATACGTAATAAGATTAAATAAACTCACAATCCAAAGACCATCAAAGTCCAACAAATCCCTGAATTCCCTAATGAGAGTGATCCACCATTCCCTGGTCGAGTTCTTGGAATAGTCGGGGAAGTACACGGGATCTTCAGGCCAAACTTTCCCAACAACAGGCTGTCCATTGGATCTCTTGACCCAGACATCCATTTGATTACCCAAGTCGAAAGGACGGTAGGTTCCGGCGGGTTCTCCGATACTAATGCAAGGATCCTGTGGGGTGAAATCAGACAACAAACTTTATTTTGTTGGAGTCATTGTCTTCAAAAGTGTGTGTTCAAAATGTCTTTTAAAAAACATCTTTTCGGAAAAACCGCTTTTCGGATCGGAAATGAAACCTACCAAAATGGTAACAAATCGGATGCCCTTTGATTTCAAGTCCTTCACAAATTCAGGAAGTCCAGCGAAACTTTGGCCAACGGTGAAGTCCAGGGCTCGGTCCATGATGTCAATATCTCCGTACTGTACATCGTAAGGGATGCGGGCGGCGATGGTTCGGTCCACGACGGCCTTCATGTTCTCCAGGGAATTGTAGCCATACTTGCACAAATGGAAGCCCAAAGCCCAGTAAGGGGGAATGGGTGCACGTCCAACAGCCTTTAAAAAAATTATGATTTACAAATCTGTTTTTCTGTATAGATTTTTTTTACGTAAAATTATTTTCTTATACGAAACCTTTGGTTGTTATGAATTTCGGATCTTCTACTATAGCATATAGCAACAATTTACCTGGGTGTATTGTTCAACGACATTCTCAGGGGTGGGTCCAAAGAAGAAATAAATGTCCAGGATACCTCCAATAGTACGGTAAACGAGGCCAGGGGTAGGAACGGTAGTAAACTCTGCATTTTAAATATAAAAATTTCCGTCAAATATGTCATGAATGCATATTACCAGATGTAAGTCAAATGCAGTGGAAATTCAAGGTACTCGGAAAGTCTAAAAACTGTTGTATACCTTGGGCATTGCTGTTCATAATGACCACTCCGTGAGTGCTGCCATCAGCTTCCAGGACGGTATAGCGGGGCTGGACGGATTAAAATTAAATAATAAAAATATTAATCCAATTAAATAGATTAATTGTCCAAGGTTTAGGCCCGTCAATTTATATGGGAAATACATATGGATAAAATATACATGGGACTTACATGAGTTCCGTAGATGTTGGTATTACCCTGTAAAGGAAGAAAAGGTTCTATTAAAATGAAGCGGAATTAAATAAACAGTATTAATTAGAAATATTTGAGGACTGCTCCAGGCCTTACTGCAGGAGGGTTGTCACGGCCATAAAGGGCCCAGGTGTAGTATTTATCCCACCGATGACGGAAGGACGTCTGCTCATTCTCTCCGATTCCATAGAGATTTTGAGTGGGGAGACGAGTGGCAATCTGAAGGAATTGATCCGAAAAGGTCAAGCCTCCGAGGGAAGAATCGAATAAGACGGCTCCAGAGCTCTTCCGGACCACTTTGAAGCTAAAAACGGGATCATTGGCGGTCTGAACCTCGTAAAGGAGATTGGATTTGCCGTCAGTTGGTGGGGCAATTTCAATGGGCACTTCAAAGCGAGGAGTTCCGTCTGTTATCTATACGAAAATAAAAATGCAATATGTAATTAAAATGTATACACAATATAGTAATAACAATAATATAATTGACGTGTGATCCGTTTGATGTGTTTTTCTCAATCACATCAATCATTCTGGACAGCCTTGACGGCAAATAATAAATTGTTAAGCACATGTATGTCAACACGAGACATGTGTATTAATAGAAATTCGTTGAAGGCAATTATGTATGTATATCAATGGGTTTTGGCAAATCTATAAATAAATATAAAATAGAAGGTCATCTCTTTACCTTGACACGGAGACGTGTGTCCGACTGATATTCACCTTCGACGGTAATGAATTCCGCGTCATTTCCAAAGTAAGAAACTGTCGTGCTCCTCTTCAACTGAATTCTGTAGGGAGAGATTTAATTGGTAATTTTTTGGTTAATTGGAGACAGACAATTCTTTGAGAATCATGCTGTATGTGCGTCATAGTAGGTCAATAATGTCCAGTAAACCGTACAAATATTACTAATGGCGTGTAAATATTTTAATAGCTTTTAATAAAAACAATTTTTTTTAAAATTAATTTTAATTTAAATACTAAACACCTGTAAAAATTTACCTGAAGCCATCGGCGGATTCATCTTTAGATGTCATGCTGTATCCGTAAGATTGGGGCAAGTAACACCATGGCACGCCGAGACCATCGACTTCCGCCGGACACCATTCGCATCCTCTGGCTCGACAAGATTCTTCCGATGCATTGGGCTCGGGCCAACAATCCACTCGCTCAAAGTCGGGTGCACATTGTTGACCATATGCTATTTCCACAAATAAAAAAAATCAAATAAATTATTGTTACCTAGCAATTGCTAAATTATTGTAAATGAACCAAGTTCGTTTAAAAAAATTCACAATTTTTTGTAAGCAAAAGTCGCTAATTTTTGTACACAATCCTGCCTGGATCCTCCACCTCTTGTATTTTGGACGTTTTTAACTTGTACAATCGTACGAATTTTTGCGAAAAAAAGGTTATAAATTCAGCTTTGCGAGAACCAACCTGTAAGGCACAAGGCCAGTAAAATCACCAGTTTTCCCACCATGATTGTACGTTCTCCGAAGACTTTTCAGACTCTGTCTGTTTTGGTGGTCTTGCATCTTCCAGTTTATATACTGATCACTGACCAGTCCATAAAATGCGCAGGAGATAAGACGTGAGGTCATTCCCTAATTTTCCAGGCAAGTATATGTATGCTTTACCTACCATTAATCCTGATCTGTCGATTGATCGATGCTCTGTGTTTCACGTGTCCGCGGAGAAATGGTCATTTTCCATTTGCTTTCCATGTATAGCAACGCATATGTTACACGTTGAAAGCACGTTATTGCTTCATTGTATGCGATAAAGCGAGAGAGTCACATCCACTTCAATCTTCTTTTTCGGAGATGGTTTGCAGAAAAGCTATGTATAGAGGCCATACTAAATGTTTTTTTGGCACATTTGTTACAATGGTAGTGTCATAACTAGTGCATTGTGTTAAACGTTGGGGATTTTGCTCTTCTCATCACACGTTCTTTTTTTTTACCAAATTCCGATGACACCTGGAATCAGTGATCCTGGATCTGCACAACTGTAGATAATTAATTTGAAGTGTCTATAATTAATCTATAACTGTAGTAACACATTATTTTGTGTACTTATTTAGCATATTATGCATGTTTTATATATTCTTGGGAAATATTCCGATTAGTGCACGGAGTACATCCTGTGAAGACTGAAATAAATTGGGACAGGTTGACAGACAGCAGCTTCAGCAACCCAATTATGCTTGTTTGGATTTCTGAAGTGCGTCCCAAAAGCATCAGGCATGTTTTGATAATTTTGAGTTGTTCCTTTTCCTCCTATAAACATAGTTTTTTCTGAAGTACTCACTTCAGGTTCTGTAACAGCAGATGCATGTAAAGTGATGTTGTTGGTGAAAGAGAGCATATCTTTAATATATGTAGGCACTACTCCAGCCAAACGTACACACGCTGGTGGAGTGTCTGAGGGAAAAACTGGGTGGGAAAACCGCGTGTTCAGTAAAGATTTTTGTATTACATTCATCTTTCAATATTTTACAAAAAATCTGGTTAGCAACAACAGTTTATAATATTAATTTAAAATGGCGACAGTCTAGTCAAACGTTCGGAAACGTTTTAATCAAATCTGATGACCTTTTCAATTATCTTTTAAATTTTTTCCCCTTCGCAGTCTTTTTAGCAAACTTCTTCGTCGATTTATTCGCACCGACCAAATTAGCAGGCTTCTTTTTACCAGGCGTGTGCTTGGGTTGATGACGGAATTGACGTGCCTTCTTCGTGTTCGTAATTTCGTCTTCAAAGTTGGACCTCTTCTTTTTCTTCTTACTGGGACCATCAGCTTCAAAGGCTGTATCCCTGACTTCGCCTCCCCTTCTTTTCCGTTTAGCTGATCTTGCTTGGAATTCTGTGAGGCGCTTCATTTTCAATTCATCATCAGCGTCCGTCATTGCTTGTCGGTCATCCGAGGTTGGTCGGCCCAAGATGTTCTTTAATTTGTCTTTTTCTGCAAATTACCAAGGTAAGTTTATACATAATTAGTACGTTAAAAGTTGTTGCAAGAAATCAGTGTTGGTAAGCCAATCTAACAAGTAAGCAATAAAAAAAATTAACAAGAACTGACTAAACATCCCGAACTTTTTAAGAAATATACCCACATCAGTATAATTTTGAAAACTTAATGAAGTATTCTTCATTTCATACGTTACCTTTCATCCTTTCTTTATGAGATTGAAACCAAAGTCGCTTATTCTCTTCTTCTTCAGCCTGAGCCTTCTTTTTACTCTTTTTCTTAGCCTTCTTGGCTTCTAACATTTTCAAGGCTTTGTTCGCTTCAATCTCTGCTTTAGCTATACATTTCTCTGCCTCCTCTTCCTTAATAACGGCTTCAATATCGTCCTCCAAGGAATTCACTTTGTCTCTATATTTCGCAATATTTTCTGCAAACAAAGGTCATAAATAAACAGTAAAACTTTCAGTACTTTAGTGGCAATAATCAAAATAACAGATAGGGAACACAAGTGGTCATAAATTCTTGCTAACCAGTAGGAACAATTCTCGCTTTTACGGGCAAAGTAGCAGATTTGGCTACTTGTTTCATTAGCTTCCTGTCATTTTCTCCCACTAATGACACGGCAACACCGGATTGTCCAGCACGAGCAGTTCTTCCACATCGGTGAATATACTGCTCTATTGATGGGGGCATAGTATAATTTAAGACACTTTGGACCCCGGGGATATCCAAGCCTGTGCATATTTTCAAATTAATTTTCAAAGGTCACCAGATCATACAGAATAGGCAAAAGTAACTACAGCCGCATGACTTACCTCGAGCAGCAACGTCAGTCACAATCAAAACATCCACTTCACTAGTTTGAAACTTTTTTAGATTATTTAATCGTTCGTTCTGTGACAAATCTCCGTGCAACTCCCCAATGCGGATGCCGAAAAGCCCCAAAAGAATGTGAAGTCGGTGAGCTGTCTTCTTTGTGGGGACGAAAATCATAGTACGACTATGGAATGTCCGTACAACGAGCGAGCATAAAATGGCTTCCCGGTCAGACTCATTCCGCACCCTGCAGAACATTATACATACAAATCTTTAGATTTCACGCAAGCTTAGCGATCTGTAGGTATTGACTATTTTTAATGCTATCAAAATATTTAAAAGGAGATATTGACTCACTTCACAAACTGTTGACCCAGCTTAAATGCCACTTGTTTGTTGGAATCCACAAAGATTTTTGTGGGAGTTTTTAAGGATACTGCAGCTAGATCCTTGACTCTATCCGTCATTGTAGCAGAGAAAAGTAAAGTTTGACGTTTCGGACTACATTGTTTCACAATCTCTTTCAACTGCTCCGCGAACCATTCATCTAACATCCTAGAAAAATAAAGATCAAAATAATTCAAAACAATTTCATCAAATCATACAACTATTATCTTTGTATGTTCAATTAACAATAACATAAATTACCTATCTGCTTCATCTAAAATCAATATCTCAATGGAGTCCAACGTAAATGAAGGTGTATTTCCCAAATGATCAATTAAACGACCCGGTGTGGCGATCACAATATCGGGATTTTTCCTCAAGACTGCTTCTTGAGCTTGCAGATCCAAGCCTCCAACGGCGAGGCCAGTCTAGAATAAATAAAGTTTATTACAATGCGTAACAAGCATTACACAAACTAAATCAGGATATATGGAAAACCATTAAATTTTAGTTACTTGGATATCATTTGAAAACGAAGACAACTGATTCGTCACATTGTAAACTTGGACACCCAGTTCTCTGGTAGGTACCAAGCAAAGCACTCGAGTAACTGCTAGGGCTTTTGGCTATAAAAAAAATATAAACACGTGGAACGTTTAAACATCATGCATACTTACGCATACCTCTAAACGTAGTAGTAGTAATAATTAATAATACTAACAAATATTTAAATTCATATCAGGAACTCACCTTGTACAATAGCCTTTCTAATACAGGGAGCATGTACGCAGCAGTTTTTCCGGTGCCGGTAGCAGCACAACCACAGATGTCTTTTCCAGCCAAAGCTATAGGAATTGCAGCTGCTTGAATCGGAGTTGGGTGCACGAATCCTAACGAGTTAATTGCCTGGTGAAAACGAAATTCTTTATTAGTATTAGAATTTCTATAGGGGAAAGCAACCCCTTTCAACATTTGTTCGAGCTTATTTAATTATCGCAATTTTGAATTTGAATACCGTAGAAAGCTTAGATAGTTGTTAGAAAAACTATAAAAGACGAACCTTTAACAAAGGTCGCGATAGGTTCATTTGCTGAAAAGAAATATTAGTCTCAAAAACGTGGCCACCATCTTCTAACTTGGCATCACTGTCCTCCTCCTCCTCTTGGACTTTGCTCTTTTTCTTCTTTTTCGTTCCTTTCACTCGAATTTCATCCACCTTTAAGTCATCTTCTGATAAATCTAAGTCATCCTCTTCAGTGATTTCCTGCTTCTTCCCTTTCTTCTTTAGCGTCTTACTCTTTCCTTTCTCTTCCTTAGCCTCTTTCCTTTTGAGCTTCTTCTTTTTCTTCGACTGAGGACCTAAAGCGGAAATGGAGTCATCACTGTGAACATCATCGCTCTCCGATTTTGCCTCTTCTGAGTCCTCCTCGGAGCTGTGAGCACCGTTTACCTCTTCCTCCTCACTTTCTTCCTCATCCTCTTCCGGCACTACTTCAACGTTTCTCTTCTTCTTCTGCTTATCAATTTTTTCATTCAAAGACGTCCGTTTAGCTCCTTCCTTCTTCTTTTTCTTCTTCAAGGGAAGCTCCTCAAGTTTCTGAGTCCAAATATCTGCCCCTGCTTGCGCGAATACAAATCCTGGGTTGAAGCTACCGCCTTGCTTTCCTCGCTGTCGTTTTCTGGTGGGTTGGAGCTGAAAAATACATAATATTACCCTCACCCGTTTACTCACTTTTTTTCCGCAAGCAATTAAAATAAATTAATTCTTTAAAACCTATGTACTATTCGGGCATTTCTGTCAGCCAACCGTTCTACGTTTTTTGGAAATTCATGAATATATAGAACAATACAACTTACTTCTTCATCCGAGGCTGATTCCTCCGATAAATCCTCCGGCTCCTCTTCATCATCAATAGTTCGGATTAGATCCATTCTGAAACCGACCTCCTAGTTTACGCTGCACCGTAAAATTCTTTATCGTCTCTTCTACACAATTGTGTATTTAACGTCAATCAATCCACCTGCAAGACTGCGAGAGCAAATGAATACGTTAGGAACAATTCCGAACGTTTTTCGGTAAATAATACCGGCAATAATAGTGAACAATGAAGCTACTTCTATGTGTGATAATGAATATGATGGTAAAATGATCATATGACTAAATTATGGGAAGTTAAACGACAGTTAGATGCTAGACATATTTAACTGGAAGCAAAATCAATAGTGCCAAAATGTGCCATATTCAGCATTCCGTCTTATGTCACAACAATGTTCTACTTTCAAGCTATATTAATATGACCAAAAGAAATTACCAACCCGGTTTAGCGCGGAAAGGTCTGAGGTCACACGGGCGACCCTATTATTGTTCAGAAAAACTGACAAATTATTGGTGATATGAAGAACTGATAAACAGAGAAAATCTGATACAGCGAGCGTGTTACTGGAAAATCACGGCTCAAAGAAAAATGACGAAAATGTGGTCAAATTCTAGCACGTGTGAGTCCCTTAAATTTTCCCTCCAGCAGCAGCCTTGGCAGCTGATCCAGCTGATGCTGTTGCTTTTACATGGGCTGCATATGTACGCTCTTTGCTTTTCAATACGAGAAAGCGGGAAGGAGACCTTTAAAAGCCGCATTGCTTTTTTTTCGTTTCTCCCATTCATTTTTTTTTTTCAATTTAAATCCCCATGATACTTTTGCAACTGGAGAAAAGCTGAAAGCACTGCTTTAAAATAGAACTTGCTTGCCAAATGTTATTAAAATAAGTTTTTGTCACATTCAGTCATTTTTTTAAGTCGAAATATAATCGTTTCAAAATAGTTCCCTAATTTCTTTTATGCAAATTGGTATTTGAGACAGTGAGTTTAGTCGGGAAATTGTACTTAATTTTATTACCCTGCAATTACAAAAAGAGTTTTCCCACAGTTTTAAGTTTTAATCTAGAGGTGCTCTTGAATTTAAACGGATTCTTAGGATTCTTCAACGTTTATACTTCGGTAAGTCACAGATATTGGAACAATTGACTGATTTGTCATTGTTTGGGATTTGATTTTTGATGTAGGTAGAACTTTGATAGGAGAAAATCAGACTCATGATGCTTGTTGTTTCATGTTAAAAAGTATGATTTGAGCTGTTAGGAAGATACTTTAGGGTCATTACGTAGTATAATGTGGGGCAGAACGGTTTGGCTGTGCATGTGCACTATGTGCAGTGCTGCAGAATAAAAATACTGACGACTTTTCAAAGAAGTAGAATTGTTGAACATTTATAGACTAATTGAACATTTGTGTGCTGTTTTTTTCAGGATTCAACCGAGTAGTTTTAACTTTAACATATTGCGAAGTCGGCGCTGGTTAAACGAAAAAGATGACTACCAAAAGAATGAAACGTAAGTGACTTTTTTTGGCAAAGAATCAAAGACGTGGTTGCATTTCAAAGTTGACGGAATAACGCCTGCGGAAATTGTCACGTTGAACATAACCGATAAACCGATGTTGTTTGTGTTCATTTGTATGTTTTCAAATTGTAATGATGACATTCTTTTGCAGTTGTCGAATCTGTGGAAAATGGGTACGGAGCTAAGACTGAAGGAACGGTTTATATGTTCGGAATGGGTGATATTGGTCAGTTGGGAATCGAAGCTGAAAGAAGAAAGTTCCCGGCGCTTGTCCCTGAACTTCCAAAGGGGGGAAAAGGCGTAAGCAAATCTTGCACCGGCTTTTGATCATATATGCAGGCTGCAATATTATTTTGGCGTTTAGTTAGCGAAATATGATATATGTACTTTAAGTACTTAACCGTCTAAAGTCCTTAACCATCTCGTAAATAGGTGACCCAAGTTCAGTGCGGAGGAACACACACTGTCGTGCTCATGAGTGATGGATCCGTTTATACGTATGGAAATAACGATGATTTCGCCCTAGGAAGGGAAACCCCTGATGAGGAAGACATGAAAAATCCAGGGAAAGTGGAACTTAAGAATAAAGTGTGTCAGGTCACGGCTGGGGACAGCCACACAGCAGCCCTAACCGTTGATGGTGAAGTTTATATATGGGGAAATTTTAGGGTAACTCAGCTCAAAATGTTTACTTTAGCCGTTTATTTGGCACAAAAGGATGTGAATTTGAATAAAACTTGCGTTTGTTTTATTATGTTTCATTCTTAGGACTCCAACGGTTTCATGGGGCTTATTCCTGGCAATGAGAAAAAATCAGTTCCACGTCCTGTGCTTATCGTTCCTCATAAAGCACCTGGAGAAGCTGTTCGTGTTAAAGTTACCAAAATTGCGTCAGGGTCGAACCATTTGATCATGCTTGGAGAAGATCATCTTTTGTATACTTGTGGTTGTGGTGAGCAGGGTCAGCTCGGCCGACCTAGACTGCGAGCATCCAGCAGGAAGTCAACTCTTTCGGATGTTTCTGATAAAGGTTCGCTTTACATGTTTAGTGCAGACAAACGTTTTAACGGAACTTTTAAACATAAAAACCATCGCTTAACCAGCTGTGTAACAGGGTAGAATGATGCAACAGGTGTAATCACACATTATACATAGTGTTCATAAAATGCATACATAATACATACCTACATGCTTTAAGCATTAGCACTTCGTCAAGAAAATTTCTGTATACTGAAAATTATTTTCTACTCAGATTATATGCTCACGCCTTTGCAACTAAGAACAATGGGATCCAAAAAGGCTGTCGATATTTGGGCTGGTGACTATTCAACCTACTGCAAAGTGAAAAGCGGACCGGTCTGGGTCTTTGGACTGAATAACTATGGACAACTCGGTAATATCAAACTTCGAGAAAAAAAAATTTGAGGCTACTTTTGTTGTAGGAACGTATTCCGCGGGCCAGAGAATCATTATCAATTATCAATATTATATTATGTAATACATATATACATATAGATACACAACATATGTACGTATTATACAACATATGTTTTACAGAAGAATACGATCTTAGTCGTCTGGATTGTAAATAGTTTGATACCACGGCTGTTCGAAAGTACTGATTTATAATAAATAATATAATAAATATACACATGTATTACAGGTGTTCAGCCAGTGCCAGAAGGAGAAGAACCCACAATTCTGGTTCCGGTAAAAAGTGCAGGTTTTCTGGGCAAAAACTGGATTCAAATTTCTGCTGGTGAGCATCATGCGTTGGCGCTAGATGTAAATGGTGAGTATCCCAGTTCTATTGAATTAGTGGAATTAGCCTTATGTGTTATTTAAATTTTAAATGTTATGCGTGTGTGCCTGTATTTTTGTCCAAAATTGTTTTAAATTATTGTTAATTGTTTGCGCCATATGTCCACATCAGCGACTGCATGAATGCTTTTGGTCAGCTATTGATTCATTGTGTTTATTTGTGTATTGTGCAGGTACAGTTCATTCCCTCGGTCGAAACCAGGACGGACGTCTAGGACTTGGTTCTTCCCACGACAGCGAATCTACTATATGGACAGCCACACCAATACCGCGCCTCGAAAGTGACCCATGTTCACAAATTGCTTGTGGGCTAAGCACTTCATACGCCATCACTCGTAGCAAGCACCAAGTATTTTCGTGGGGCTTCGGTGTAAATTATCAACTTGCAACTGGTGATGATGAAGATCAAGCTGAACCAACCCCTTCCAAGTTTTCTATTAAGCACGATACATTAGAAAATGTGGTGTACATCTCCGCTGGAGCTCAACACGTTGGACTAATTAAAAGTGAAACCCCTATCATTCATGAGAACGGCGTCGGAGAACCTCTCGCTGAAATTAATAAAGAACCCAAGAGAAAAGCAGCTGGAAAAAGCGCTAGCACCCTCCAAAGAACGGCGAACACGAAAAAAGCCAAGAAATAATGCTATGGTCCGCATTTAAAAAAAATTCCATCATCGACATTTCATTCTACTAACGCTGTAGAAATTTTGCTGAAATATCCAAAAACATTTTTGACGGGTAACTACGAGCCAAGTATTGTTACCCTTATTGTACAAAGAGTGCTCTTTAACACACTAAGGCTCTATTTAAGAACGTCTATTGTAAGTAAATTATTTGTAATGCATTTTCAGAATTAATTTATACATATTTCAATTTTTGCCCGATTAAAATGTGCGAAAACTGTGTTTCATGAAGTTAGTCACATGCTGTGCATTTGTAACTGTTGCGCATGAAAGTGCGTGTGGATCATACGAAAGAAACTAGTTTGTGTTTTCGCAAGAAGCCGAGTGAACTAATGTCAAAGAAAAAGAAAACCTTGGCTGTGCCACGGGATCAAAAAAATATTGCTTTTGTTTTACTAATGCAGTTTTAATTGTATAGGAAAGGAACAACAAGTGTACCCAAATTCAATTTCATACCCAGAAGCCGATATTCACCTGGTTCACTTATTTACTGAACATGTGTTTAAGTAGCTTTCCCACGTATACCGTTGCTAGTATCTGCTTATCCAGTATACCAGCGTCGTAATGCTAATTTCTGATGGGTTGAACTTACTTAAGCTCATTGTGAAGTTGCCGATGAACAGAAAGCTTCTAAAGCCCGTCTTGCGGATGTTAAACCTGTCGGGGTAACATTTGAAATACGGAAATGATAAATGCATCCCAGAAATGTATCTGTTGTAGACAGAATCCATCTTAAACTCTAGCTTTTATATAGTTTAATGTAAAAACAAATATACATAGTGTGATGAAAAGAATAAATAAAGTAATTTTAAAGTATTTTTTCTAGATGGTAGGCATTGAATTGTAATTTGCTACGTCGAATAAATAGCAGCACGTTGCTGTTTGCAGAAATATTGAAGCGTACCATCGTACGCAAAACGAGTGTGTATGTGTGTGAAAGAATTCATATCGGTTGTTACTTGTCACGCCTAGCTGTTAGGTCATCGAATATTTAATTAACTAATATTTATTGTGATTTGAAAACAATTTAATTAATAATTAAATTATTCTACTAAAGAATGAAAAGTTAATTGAATGAAACAAAGGCTGAGAAACTGAGAAATTCTTGGCGTGTCAGTAGTGCCGCCCGTATAATGTTTATTGATTTTGGTCTGTAAAAGCTACAAGTAAATAAGTTAAGGAATTTGATTGTTACAAGTAAGCTTCAGTTAAAGTACCGTTAAAAATAAAAGCTGTTATTAAAAACAATTACCAGCATTGAGGACTGAGGGATTCGTCAATGATGATCACTGAAATTGAAATTAGTTCTGTTATGTGAAGTCACCACACAAATAGACTCCCTTGAATTAGCTTTGCTTTAAATGATCTTTATCTTTATGATATTAGGTTTGCTCTGGTTTCGTTTCGACAGGAAAATTGCCATTCCATTGTAGCTTGTAACGAACCTCAAAATTTCAATAATTGTACTCATGGCGAACTTATTGACCTCATGGTTGTCCAGCCATGATGATGTCCCAGTCACTGATTTCCTTCGTCGCCTTTTATTCCTTTTATCTATGCGTAGTCACAAAGATTTACAATTAATATTAATAATTTCTAGTAACCACTTTTAATTAGTTTATTGCTCACTATAGGCAGATAAGGTTCTTCCCGTTTTGAAATTGTGAATCAATTTCTCCCTCCTTTACCACTGTATGATTTAGACGTTTAAATTTTTGTACTATGTACATTTATTGTACGCCCCCTATAACTTACTGTTACCGGTATATCTGAATTTAATTTACTCTTTAAAAATAAAATGTCTGACAAAATAAAATCTATCTGACTTACAAATTAATAATAACCGAAGTGTGTAAACGCCACATGTTCAACTATTAACTATTCATTGTGTTGGAGTAAAGAAATGCGTGTTAACTAGTTAGTATTTATTGTTGTTGTAAAGCATTTATTAGTGTTGTATTCAAGTTTAATTTTGCATGAAATTAAGGAAGAACTATACTGAAAGTGATTCTCAAAAGTCAACGTGAAAAAACATCACCATTCAAATATCCCGTTCTAAATTCGTCCATTAGATTTGAGTTGAAACTAGAACTAGTATAGGAAAACATATTATTTTTACAGCATTTAACCGTGCTTTTAGCAAAAAGAAGGAAATAAAATTAAAGACTAACAACAACAAGGTTAATTAAAAACGTTTATTTTGCATCTTGAAAGCAAGAAGGGAGAATCCTTGGCGGGAAGGGAATTTTCAAAATTCGTCGGACGTGGAGAATTCGAGCAGTCGAGCACTGGGACTGGAGCATGAAAAACAGTGGAATTGCCGACTTTTTTTGCATGGTTTATTTTTATTTTTTTATAATTTAATTAATTATTGATAATTATACATAATTATTATATAGTGCAAGTGCATGGATGGCGAATATCGGATACATCTAGAACGCACCTTCTCACGTTCTTGTAAAATTTAAATTATCTATAACAATTTTCAAAATGGTTTTCCTTTTGTAATTTTGTATACCAAATACCACAAAGAAACAGGGTTTATTTGCTTTACTTTCGTCTCAAACTTTCTCAATTCTCAACTAAAATCCGGCTACAGAGCAATTTACCAGTGTTTTCCTCACCACACGAGCATTAACACATATTGAGGTAAGATAATTAATGTTATTGGGTTTAATATTTGTTATAAAAGTACTGAAAATTTACGTATGTACCTACGTAATTCACCAGGGGTTAAAAAAATATTATTATCATTTCCTTCGCTCCAAATGTACAGCACTGTTTTTTGAGAGAGGCGAATCATTTTAATGGTTTGTTTTGCGGGCGGATAATTAATGTATGGATAATACATTTGTATAAATATAAATATACATACATATTTTACTTACATATGTGTTAATATTTGGAAAGGGTCTATATGTATGTAAAATTACAAAAAATAATAATACATATTTTTCTAGATCAAACTCAAAATGGACCCACCCACCTACGAAATTGAGAGTCAATTCCCGTCAAGCAACGAGCTGGTGCAGCTTCTAACGGACAAAATCAATGAAGCCTCCCTTGCCTCCGGGATCGTAGAGACCGTCAGGAATCCCTTTGGTTTCGTCATCCGGGATGAATCGTCCAAGAAGATAATTGCAGGCTGTAATGGTTGCTTAATTTATGGGACGATGTACGTCGATCAGTTGTGGGTGGATGGGGAACATCGGCAAAAGGGTTTGGGGAGGAAATTGTTAGACAAAGCCGAGGAGCTGGCCCGGAAGGAAAATATTCGGATGATCTGTTTGGGCACGATGAGCTTTCAAGCGGAAGGATTCTATCGGAAACAAGGCTACATCGTGGACTTTAGAAGAAAGGGCTATGCCCAGGATTCCGAGTTGATATTTTTACATAAAATCTTGACATGACCTTTTGAATTTTCCATTCGAGATGGATGTCATTTGTCCAGTTATTA
>JAQGBT010004680.1:0-15977 GCA_034698585.1 Disparrhopalites patrizii
TCTCTCCCTTTCTCTTTATTATTCTCTTTCTCTCTAACACTCTCTCCCTTTCTCTTTATTATTCTCTTTCTCTCTAATACTCTCTCCCTTTCTCTTTATTATTCTCTTTCTCTCTAATACTCTCTACCTTTCTCTTTATTATTCTCTTTCTCTCTCAACTTCGCTTTATTGCTCTCTCTCTTTCTCTCTCAACTTCTTTTTATTACTCTTTTTTTCTTTTTCAAGCTTGTCTTCATTACTTTCTTCTCTCTGTCAACCTCTCTTTATTACTCTTTTTTCTCTTTCAAGCTTCTCTTTATTACTTTTTTCTCCCTGTCAACTTCTCTTTATTACTCTTTTTTTCTCTTTCAAGCTTCTCTTTATTACTTTTTTCTCCCTATCAACTTCTCTTTATTACTCTTTTTTTCTCTTTCAAGCTTCTCTGTATTACTCTGTTTGTCTCTCTCAACTTCTCTATGTTGCTTTTGCTTTCTCCCTCAACTTTTCTATTTTGCTCTTTCTTTCTCTCTCAACTTCTCTATTTTGCTTTCACTTGAACTCTTGTGTTTTGTTTCTTGCTGTCTCTCTCGCACTCTTGTGCTCGTTTCCCGTCTAATTACTTTCGCATATCCTCTTCTCCACCTCTCTTTTGTATTCACTCTTACTTGCCTGGTCTTCTTTCGTTTATCTCTCTCTCTCTTCTCTATAGAATTTCGAATATTGAAGATGCACATCCGCTCGAATTTGTGTATTTGATTTACAACAAGTTTATTCTCCTTCTCCAAGTGATTATGTAGTAATTAGAATATTACATTATCATCCCAACATTTTATGACGTAGGAGAACATATAGGGGAGGGAAAGTGCAGCGGACTCAATATTTATTATATCCGACACCGACCACAATAATAAGTGTGTAACTTTTCTTTCAAACGACCGCACATTCCATCTCTGTGTGTAAGGAACATGTGAAACGACCAAATTATGTATTACGCATACATTTTCCCCCCCAAAAAAAATTTGAATCCCCCTGTTTAAGATGCTTCCCTCCTCCTCGACTTAGATAAAAAGAGGGGTACGGAATACGTGTGGTACCGTAAAACTGCATATAATAGCGATTGAATGAATATAATTTAATTACATGTAAATAATGAATAAATAAAAGTGCCTTTGTGAAGAGGCGAATATCATCATATTCATGGACTCATGTACATTACGTACATAATGTGTTGAATACTTATCGTGCATATCTTATGAACCCTTTTAAATACCATGGTTAATTAATCGTGGATTGTGTCCTTTTTAAGTACTTCCTTACCTCTCTCTCTCTCTCTCTCTCTCTCTTGCCCTACACACATATGTATACGTACCTAAGGGAGCCCAGTCGTGCGCGAGGAATGTTAAAAATGATTGTTGTGCCTGTTGCTGAGGAATTCAAAAAAGTCTTTTACACGTATTTATTGAGACTGACGACCGCCCACTCAAATGCTAATAAAAATGGGGAAATCGAAATTTATTGCTCATGATGACGACCATGATAATAACGAGGATTGTGAGAGTGTAAAATAAGAGTCCCATGCATAAATGTATTTTCTTCATGTGCATATACGTATATGCTAGCTTACAATGAATCTTCTTCTTCCTTGCGGAATGGTAATAATGGGAGGAGAAAGATGAATAGGGAAAGGGATGAAGGCGAGGGAGAGAGAGCAATGTGGAGAGATGGAGAGGAAATATAACAACTGTTGATGAATCGAATTACAAACAATAAGTATTACAATATAATGACAAGCTTATTTCTGTATTCTCTCTTATTATTGACTTCCCCCACCTTGTGCACACTTTTCTCCCTTCACCAACATTCCCTTTATATATATACATACATATAATTCTCGTCGGATACACATAGGTACATACATGTATCTGTATGATTGCTTCAAGCATCTTTTTGTCTTCTTCATCTTCTTCATCTTCCACATATCCTCCTCCTCCTCCTCCCCTCCGCTTTTAGCCTGTAATTAGACACAACGTGCACGTCCCATACCTGTCCTTGTATGTGCATGTCTGTGTATTTATTACAGTTTTTTTCTCGTTTTATTTTCTCTCTCTCCCTCTCACTCTTTCTCCTTCTCTCCTCTTTCTGTCTTTCTCCTATTTCTCTCTGTTTCTCCTCTTTCTCTCTCTGTTTCTCCTCTTTCTCTCTCTGTTTCTCCTCTTTCTCTCTCTGTTTCTCCTCTTTCTTCTTCTGTTTCTCCTCTTTCTTCCTCTGCTTCTCCTCTTTCTCTCTCTGTTTCTCCTCTTTCTCTCTCTGTTTCTCCTCTTTCTCTCTCTCTTTCTCCTCTCTCTCACTTCATTGCCGATGAAGACTACACACAAGCATTCGGCTTCCACCCCGTGTTTATTACCGTCGTCCATGTTATTTGTAGTTATTGCCTCACGCGTAGAAGAAGACGGGGGAAAAGACGAAGAAGAGGAGAAAAATACATTTCAATAGGAAATTACTTTCATCTATGGACTTACACGCAAACACATCAAATATACATTGGGGTTCAAGTCAAGTCCAGAAAGGTATTTGGTAGACAAAAAGTGTCTTCTTTTTTTTAATTTTTTTTTTACAGAATCTTCTACTACATATATCTCTTTTCAGTATTGTAGCCTTTATGTACGTAATGGGATTTGTGGTGAAGGGAAGAGAAACAAACAAAAAATCACGGTTCTGGGAACTAATTGTTCCAACACCAAGTACTTTTGAAGCTAACACACACACAAGGAGAATGTATTCAGGGATTTTCCCTTCCTTCCCGCCTCGATCCCAGTAGTAGTACGACGGCCATTCTCATTGTTACGGACGACTCTGGTAGTATGTGGTAGTGGTCATAATTATAATGGAACTTATAGTTATATGTTCCCATATGCATGTAATTACACGCTATCTTAAAGTAGGTAATACGTTCTGCTTAAACACTCTTCCCCTCTTGATTATTATGCCAACTGACAAATCTATTTTTATTTTCCCTTTACACATATATAAATACTCTTCTCTTTCTCCCAACTCTTCTCTCTCCCTTTTTCTCTCTCTTTCCCTCTCTCAATCTCTCTGTCTGCTCTCTTGAGATGGATTTCCTTAAAAGCACATAATGATATGATGAGACAGGAGGACCTCCTCAAGAATCTGCATAATTCACTCCTTGACTACAATTTTCCTATGTACACTCTCTCCCTCGTCTTTCTCTCTTTCTCTCTCTTTCACTCTCTCTCTCTCGTATAGCCTCCTATGCATGTATTAGAGGAAAGTGGAAGAGATGAGAAGAAGATGTTGTTGAAGGAGGAAGGAGATATTCAAACTACGGATCACTATGCTCGCACACACAGTATGAGGTTGTGTTCAAAGAATCATCCCCCTTGTATTTATGACAATGGTCAATGTGAAGAAGTGTATTATATTCGCCAAGTCCATATAGAATAAATGTAATATGCATTAGGAAAAATGGTTGATTTCTTCCTATGCGTGTGTTCAGCTCGTTGGGGTATAATAATAGGTATAAGATATGGGATGAGGAGAGGAAGAGACACCTTTTTAAGCGTCGGGATGCTCTGCAATGGCTATAATCACATATCCTTTAACACCTTCTTCATATGAGTCCATGCTGTTGGCAGTCATCTCGTTTCCCCCCACACAATAACAACGCACTTGAGTGCAATAACGCTTTTAATGTGTGTCACCAAAAAAAAAAAACTTTTTCTTCTGGGAGCTTCATTTCCCTGTACAATATACTCCTTGTGTCCAATCCTTGGTAATAAAACAGTGACCGGCTCTTCCCTTTCTTCTTCTTTATCAGGAGTTTTGTTCAGATGCTACTACTCACCCCCCTCCGTCTCTTTAAGGTGTCTCTCTCATCCCTCTCTTCGTGAATCTCTCTCTCTCAACCGTCTTTTTCTCTACAAGTTCTTCCTCCATCTCTTCCTTTTTGGTCCCTCTCCCAGGAATTCCTTGGCCATACCCTTACGTTGCCAGTGAACATCTTGACTTTCCCTCTATCACTATTCTCTTCCTCTGTCATCAAAATCCTCTTTGCCGTCTCACTCATATTTATCTCTCCTGGATTCTTCTGTACATTTTCTCCCCCTTCACATGCCAAGTAAAGTTTACGGCACTCGAAAGAAATTTTTCTCCCCCTCCACTACTTGAAAAGAGTTTGTTGGTAGTGAAAAAAAACTTAAAAGATGAGAGGGTTTACTCAAGTAAAAAAAAATCTTCTACTTTGGAAGTTGAGGATAACAAAAAAAAACAATGTGTAGAGGTATAGCTTCTATTTGTATATGTTTGCGTAAAGTTTGTTAAAAATACGGTGGTAAAGAGTCATTGTGGGAGCGCTCTGCTCCTTCCGTAAGAATGAAACGAACGGGGGGGGGGGAATGTGCATTAATAATGGGCTCATTCCTTAAAAGTTGACCAGACACATGGTGGAGTGGTGTACACTACTAATAGAGGTTGAAGGTGTGCATGTATGTAATGTACCTATTCCGTCGTATGACTTGCTGCAGTTTCCGTTACTAATGAACTGCATTGCAGTCAAAAGAGCCAAAAGTAAATTATAATAAAAAAAAGAGAAAAACACTCTGGTATGAAGTAGAAAAAAATAAAGGAGCACGGTATCTTTATGCTAAGGAGATGAATTCTCTCCTCAAAATGTCTTGAAGGTGGCCTCGTGTCCTCTCTCGCTCTCTCTTTCTCTCTCTTTTTCTGCTTCGCTCTTTATCACTTTTTCTCGCTCTTTTTCTCTCTTCCTCTCTCTCTTTTTCTCTCTCTTGTTCCCGCTCTTTCTCTTTCTTTTTCTCTCTCTCTTTTTTTTCTCTCTCTCTCTTTTTCTCGCTTTTTATCTCTTTCTCTCGCTCTTGTTCTCTCTTCTTCTCTCGTTCTCTCTCTCTCTTTCTCTCTATCTATCGCGCTTGCTCTCGCTTCTTCTCTCGTTCCCTCTCTCTTTCTCTCCTCTTCTCTCGTTCCCTCTCTCTTTCTCTCCTCTTCTCTCTTCTTCTCTCTTGTTCTCTCTTCTTCACTCTTTTTCTCTCTTCTTCTTTCTATTTATCGCGCTTGTTCTCTCTTCTTCTTTCTATTTATCGCGCTTGTTCTCTCTTCTTCTCTCGTTCTCTCTCTCTTCTCTCGTTCTCTCTCTCTTCTCTCGTTCTCTCTCTCTTCTCTCTCTCTTCTCTCGTTCTCTCTCTATCTCTCTTCTTCTCTCCTTTCCTCTCTTTTTCTTTCTTTTTCTCTCTTCTTCTCGCGCTTTTTCTCTCTTTTTCTAGCTTTTTTCTCTCTTTCTCTCTATTTCTCTCTCTGTCTCTCTTTTCTCTCTCTGTCTCTCGCTTTCTCTCTGCCTCCCTCTCCCTTTCTGCGTCTTTCTGCCTCTCTTTCTCCATATGAATGCGTACATGTATTCTCAACACAGTTTTATAAACGTGGTTTCCATTCACCTGAAAAAAAGTGAATGACGAGGAGCGGGAAGGAGAGGGAGAGTGAAGAAAAAAACGGACTGACTTTCAACGTTTTAAGTGAGGAATAATAATAATAAAGATAAAAATTTAAAAAGTATACTCAAATTGTCCATTATCATTGGGAGAGATAGGAAGGAATTCTCCATCAAATCCTCATTTCCAATTTTTCCCCTCCGATCTCTCCCTCACTTGCTGTCTTCACTTTCTTCATCCATCCGCAAAGCAAATAAGTTTCTAGAAAATATGCACACAGGAAAAACAATGTATAAAACAAGAGCTGTCAAAAAAAAAGGATCCCCTCACATTATATACTCTTGTCATTACTCATAACGTCGTTCTCATTTCCAACACGGGGACCTCGTGGTGTATGTGTGTGTGTGTCCTCAAAGAATTATTTATATACTTACTTTTTGAATAATTTTTTTTTATGTATGAGATTACTTTTTGTTTTACCCCACTGTTCCTTTTGATTGTTTTTTTCTTGACTTTGGTACTTCACCCTCAATTTAAATGTGAAGGGGTTGGAAAAGTAGTGGAAGGAATACTTTATTAAGTATGTACCTTACATTCCTTATGTTTTTGCCAATTGTTTGGATAAGGAGAGAATGGAAGGGGGGAAAATATGCTAACCGATAATGATGGTTGAGTGACGACCAATATTAGTGCGATAAATATTTAAAAAAAAAGAAGAAGAAGATGAAACTCTTTTTTTTTTCAAAGATGATTTTCCCAACTGTCAATCTTATTTTGTCTCTTCCCCTCCCCGCGCCTACTACTATACATACAATAATAATTATACACACAGGACATAAACACACTCATTGGAAATTAAACCATTATTATTAGTGATGCCCACGAAGCTCCTCATACCACACATCGTCCTCATACCACACACACATGTGCTCCTTATGGTAATCACACCAAGGGTTGTCCCCGTCTGTAGGAAGTATAAGGAGATGATTAAAAAAGCCAATATAAGTTCCCTTTAAAAATCATCTAAAAGAATAAAAGGCGAAAGACAAACTAAGAAAGAGAGAGAGAAAAAAAAATTTCTCTTCCTTCCTCTCAAGTACTTGTTGACAGAAATGGAAATACCAATATTATATTTGTATTTTTTCTTAAAAATATATATACTCATATAATATACTTTGTTGTCAAAATTATTGTCACATACGAGGAGAAACCATTTACATTTTTTTTAAACGGAGAGCACTTGAGATGCAAAGTGTTTACTTGAGAAAAATATGAAAATATATAGAAAAAAGGTGTAGGAGGGCAAATGGAAGAAGGGAGGAGGATGCATTTAAGGAGATCATTTTTGGGGGTGCTCTGGTGATCACTTTTTGGATTTTCTCACGCAATGAAGCATATAAATTGTTGTTGCATAAAAATTGAACTCATACTTGTACTATCTATATGCAGAGAGGAGGGGGAGGGAGGGTGGAAGAAAGAGAAAAAAATTTTTTTTGACGTAGAAATTGCATGGTTATTACAAAATTACGTGAATGCACACAAACGCACGCATCATCTCCGGCTCTATAGACGAGGACGTGCGTTCCGTGGGGGAAATGACGTGATCGACCTGCATATTCCGTTTTGGACGAGTGCAACACTTGATTTGGCGGCATGATTATTACTCTTTTTTTTCCTAACTATACTAACTCACATACATTACATATCCACAGAAAAAAACAACAACAGCAACGTGCTTTTGTTTTGATTTAGACTCAAAACAAAGCATCCTTCAAAACTCGTAATAGGGTAAATAAATTCTCTGGATTGTCTGGCTATTTTACGTATCAACCAGAATCAAAGAGTTTTATTAGACTACAATGAGGATCCAATTTTTTTTTTGGAGATTTTTATTCTATGTTTTTTTCTCTCTTTTATTCTTTTCAGTTGGGAGGGAAAAACATGTTCCTATCCACTTGCTGATCTCTGATCCACGGTAATATGTAGCAATGAACTCCCTCCAAATATACGTGTGTAATAGATGTAACATGGACCTATGTATAAATGCATCCGTTACCTCCTGATTTTTTTTGTCTTTTGATTGTGAAAATCAATGTAAGATTGGGAGAAGTTTTGGAGGCACGGAGCTCCGTTCTCCATGGTGGTTATTTGCCTTGTCTTTCAGTTGTTGCAGTAATGCAAAGTGGAGAAAAGGAGGAGCAGTAAAAGCCAGTACTTTTTCTTAAGGTTTTCGCCCTTTCTTTCCAGTGCAACGGAGATTTGAAGGGAAAGAGCTGGCGCGAACCGAGGCAAGGAGCCAGCCGGAGAGACAGAGCCCATTGGAGAAGAGACACAAGACGAGGTGAATAGAGAAAGGTATAAAGACAAAGAAGTATGCATACGACAGAACAAACACAGAATGTTAGACGCAGAGAAGTGAAGCAATGTAGAGAGGGATAAGATAGTGACAGAGAAGTAGAGAGAAAGGTGAAAAGGAGAGAACAGCATTGAGATGCTTGAGAGTAGCGCGGTGAGAACCGAGAGATACGACAGAAGCTCGAGAAAATAAGAAAAAGAGCGAATAAGAGAAGCAGAAAGAGAGAAAATAAGAAAGAGAGCGAAAGGAATATACACCGAGAAAGAGAGAGAAAATAAGAACGAGAGCAAAAAAATAAGCAGAAGGAGAGAGAGAAAAGGAGAGAACATTAGAAACAGATCGAAAAAAGAAGCAGAAGGAGAGAGAGAAAAGGAGAAAGAGAGCGAAACAGAGAAGCAGACAGCGGTAGAAAAAAAAAGAGAGAGAAAAAAAGAAAGAGAGAGAGAGAGACAGTAAAAAAGTAAGAGAAAGAGAGAACAAAAAAGAAAGAGAAAGAAAGACAAAAATGAAAGATAAACAGAGAGAAAAATGAAAGATAAAGAGACAAAAAAAGAAAGAGAAAGAGACACAAAAAGAAAGAGAAAGAAAGACTAAAATGAAAGAAACACAGAGAGAAAAATGAAAGAGAAAGAGACACAAAAATGAAAGAAAAACAGAGAGAAAAATAAAAGAGAAACAGACACAAAAATAAAAGAAAACAGACACAAAAATGAAAGAAAAAGAGACACAAAAAGAAAGCGAAAGAAAGACAAAAATGAAAGAAAAACAGAGTTAAAAATGAAAGGAAAACCGAGAGAAAAATGAAAGAAAAACAGAGTTAAAAATGAAAGGAAAACCGAGAGAAAAATGAAAGAAAAACAGAGAGAAAAATGAAAGAGAAAGAGAGAGAGAGACAAAAAAAAGAGAAAGAGAGAAAAAATGAAAGCGAAAGAGAGAGACAAACAGAACGAGATATAGAGAAAAAATAAAAGAGAAAGAGAGAGAGAGACAAACAGAAAGAGAAAGAGAGAAAAAATTAAAGAGAAAGAGAGAGAGACGAACAGAAAGAGAGAAAAAATTAAAGAGAAAGAGAGAGAGACAAACAGAAAGAGAGAAAAAATTAAAGAGAACGAGAGAGAGACAAACAGAAAGAGTAAGAGAGAAAAAATTAAAGAGAACGAGAGAGAGACAAACAGAAAGAGAAAGAGAGAAAAAATTAAAGAGAACGAGAGAGAGACAAACAGAAAGAGAAAGAGAGAGAAAATTAAAGAGAACGAGAGAGAGACAAACAGAAAGAGAAAGAGAGAGAAAATGAAAGAGATAGCGAGAGACAAAAAGAGAGAAAAAATGAAAGAGAAGTAGAGAGAAAGAAGACTTATTGAGATAGTGAAAGATAGAAGTTTAAAAAGAGAGGAATAGAGAGAAGTTTTAAAGGCAGGAATTACAAAGAGAACTCCCAGCGAAAATATTCAAAAAGAAGGCAGAGGAAGAAATGAAAATACGGAGAGAGAAACAGAGAGAGAGGGAGAGAGAGAGAGGGTGAAAGAGTTTGAATCAAGATAATAACCCTTGAAAGATAATAACAACATAATGGAAGCATGATACACAGTGAGATTTGAAGCCCTCCAGTCATATCGTACTGATTACACGAGTAAATTTATTTGGAGTTTATCCGGAAAAGAGAATTGGCTGGCGATAAATTGAAGGACTCTGTTCTTCTCTCTTGTGCGGTTCTCTTTTATGAAGGTTCTGCCTATACGGTACAATTTCAACTGGAGGTAGACAGGAACAGGGTGCTTTATCCCGCCCATTTCTCCTCTAGCAGCAATTACCAACATTATTTTACCTGACTTGGTAATACTTATCTGTTGTCAAATCCCTTGCGGTTCTCCACGCATAACAACCTTTATAGGAAATAACATGAGCAATAACACTGATCCCAAACTTCTTCTCTCTCTCTCTCTCTCTCTCTCTCTCTCTCTTTCTCTGTCTCTCTCTCCCTTTGTATCTCTCTACTTCCACAACTTTTCTCTCTCTTTCTCTCTCACACACGCAGACACTTTACTTCTTCCTTTTGGAATACATTCAACACACACACACACAGACTTTTTATCCACATTTTAACAATTACATACACACACTTGGATTTTGTTCCTTTTGGGTCCAGCTTACACCTTCACACAGCCTTTGCTCGTGCTACCATTGCTCCTGGCCTGATTGCAACACCCGAGACATTTCTCTTTCTCAACGAGTCCCTGTAGGAGTCTTCACTTCCCTATTATTCACAGTATCTGCATGAACAAATGAAATAAAAACACACGTAATAATAAAATTATACACTCACAACCCTCTTCTTATTCCCCAGACACCAAAAAAACAAAACTCTCCCTCTCTTCACCCGCCATTTTGCGCTTGTTTGCAGACATGCACATGCTTATTTTCTAATATTATTTGGTTGATAATTTCCCACAAAATTTCCTCGCCGTCGGTGGAAAAAGCTGCAAAAATTTCCTTATCCCGTGGAAGCTACCGACTTATCCATTACAAATTCCGTTGGGCCCTCCCCGTATCATTGGAACTCTCTCCTCATTCCATTTGGTCATAGCTGAATCATGGAATTATCAGAAGAATGCATGAGAACCGGGATTTAATTTATGGAGAATTAAATGACATTTAATTTCACCGGAGAAATATTTTTCCTGTGGAACATTTGAGAAATAATTTTCTCTCTCGTACCAAATATTTACATCATGGAAGCTTCTACAATGCTGTTGTAATACATCAGATGATAATGATGAACTTTTGATTATGGTTCCATATTTACATGATCAGGGCCCAAGAAATTAAATATCTATGGGGAATCCCATTCAATGCCGAAAGCAATATTCACTATCGTCTCTGTGTACTTTGATTTGTATTACGTATTGTTTTCTTTTGCTTGTTGTTTTTTTAGGAAATATGTACATATGTACATATATACAAAAGTAAGCATTTGAAGATAATCAAAGCAAAATGACGTTTTTTCTTTGAGAAGATTGCCTTTCCACTTATCAAGTTATCGCTCCAGTAACGTCATGCACAGTATGTGCACATTTCCCCAGAACCACACTGGCATTTCTTCTCTCTCTCTCTCTCTCTCTCTCTCTCTCTCCCTCTCTCTCTCTCTTCTCTCTTTGTCTCTCTTCGTCTCTTTTATTGTCTCTCTCCCATCATTCCTTCCCCTTGAAAGTGGTTGTAGTAGTATGTTAATGAGCTGTATCCTTCCTCCCATAATTTATTGAGACACAATTAATAATGTTTTTCCTCTTTCTCGGACAGTGACTGGATACAATGCCACCCTTGATTCTGCCTATAGATTTATTTTCTTTTGCATGTAATTGCATGCGGAATCCCATAAACATATCCCTTCTCTTTATTCTCTCCATAAAATCCCCTGCTCCCTTAAAAGCCCGTGAAGAGTCGTCCTTGGGCAACGAAGGCGCTACAAACATTCGCCACGCATCAGGCTACACATATATTTTTTTTTGTGCGGCGAAATCATAAATAAGACAAAAAAAAGCGGAACCAGAACATGTGGTTTTAACCGTCTCAATAACATCTCTGTTTTTATTTTCTTTGCCGGGCAATTAAAAAAAATATGTAAATATTTTCCACATCCTCCAGATCTACACAGCCATACATTTTTTTCTGCGATTCCAGGGGAATTATTACGCAAAAAGTTTGTCATAAGTATAATTACGATGAAATTGCATTGAACGCATGTAGGGGAAGAGCACGTGATTTTTTAAATTATTGGGAATGAAATCAAGAGGGGAAAAAACTGGGGAATTGTTGAAATAAAAAAAAAAAGGAATCCAGGTTGTTGCGAAAGAATGTAGAAGTTACATTTCTTAAACATATTTTTTTTTAAGTATTCATCCAGAACTTGGCAATGATAATGAATGTGCATAAGTGCAGGGGTGCAAGAAGGGGAGGAGGAGGAAACCTCTAAAAGTTTTGTTGAAAGAAATTAATGCTGGCATCTTGAGTATCTCTCTCGTGCAAATAAAAACTTCCCTTCCAAGCCATTTGCATCGCATGTAGTAATTAAATTAACACTGAGCGGTAGTGACAGGTCATCATGTTCTTTTTGGTATTATAACCAACTTTCTCATTTCCTCACTACTGCCGTTCAAGTGGAAGGATGATGAGGAGGAAGACGAGGAGGATGATCATGAAAAGAAGTCGTCGCCTCTTCCAACAACTGGATGTTTGTTATTCTGCTGGTCAACCATTAACTTTGATCTTGTTTTTTCTCCCCACTTTTTCTCCCTCCTCTGTTAAAGCGTGATACGCGACAGTGTCAATTGCTCGTAATTGCTTGTTACTAATAACTCATTACTCCAAAGGGGAAAAAGTAATCAAGTCTCAAGTACTAATTACACAATTCGTGCTTCGATCACAAAGAAAAAAAATACAACGGAGAAACAAAAAATGGAGGAGAGAAAAAAATTTTTGATTACCCCTTTCCCAACTGGAAACTTGTCTTCACTATATAACCAAAAGTACTCTATGGACGGTGGTTTATAGCATACAATGAGCTTTTAAGAATTCAAACAAACATTTTTATATGGTTTATAAACAGAAGGATTGGAGAGATGAAAAAAACAAGGAGGAGGCATTGAATTTCAACTTTATAATGGAATTACATTCCATGAATTTGAGGAAATTATTTATTCCATGGAATTATTACGTACAATCCGCGTGCATTGCCTTCTGTCCGAAAGCCAAACATTTGGGATTTTCATCTGACAAACTTGATTTGAAAATTGTGCTTGTGTGTGTGTGTGTGTGAGTGAGTGTACCATCATCATCATTTTCAGATGGATGAAGAAGAACTAGTAGTTATGCCGAGGAAGTCCTAATACACATCTTGCAGATACGGACGTATGGAAAGAGAAAGAGAAAAGGATGAGAGAGAGAGACAAAGAGAGAGAGAGAAATCAAAGGTAAATGGAGAGAGGTGGGATACTGGATCAGGTGATTAAAGTGTGTGCTCTTCCCTCTACTACATACTTACATATGTTCAGACCATTCCCCTTTCACGTTTCGCAGAAGTTGCCTAGGAGGGCATTTGAAAAATTTCCATGAGGACCAGATAGTGCAGAAGAGCATCCAGAAACAATCCAAATAATGCCTTATGCAATCATACCTTCAATGCAATGACGACGGCACAAAAGAGAGGAGATGCAAAGGGGAAACCAAAAAATCAGACTAAAGAAAAATTTACGGGGCTTCAGGCTTTCATTTTTCCAACATTTTTTTTTTTGCTCATGTATTCTAATGTCTCTTTTTATTCTTCTTATTTCTTTGTCTTTTCCTTTTTTGTTTTCATTAAGATCTCCTCCACTTCCGCCCCTCGCTCCTTCTGCCTCTCTCTTTGATTATTTCTCTCTCTCACTCTCTCTTTCTCTTAAATCCTTCTTTCCCCAACCACTTCACTTGGTTTTCATTTTTTCCTTCCTTTTTTTATTCATCTTTTTTGCTTTCTCCTCTTTTCTCTCCTTATTGACTCCTCTTCATCCCCTTTTTATGTCCCTCTCTCCACCTCTCCTCCTCTCCTTTGTCTCAAATGTCCCATTTCACACCCAAACAGAATATAATTTCCCTCCAAATTGTAAGAAAAAATATATGGTTCGCATGTGTTTAAAAATCAGATTTTCATGAAGAGAGAGAGCAAGGGAAATAAGGATGACGATGATGGGGAAAAGTATCTTCCCTCCCAAACAATAAATAGGTATATTTGAATTACTTATGAGGTCCCAAAGAACTAATATTCACATGCATTATTGCACCCAAAAAAGCACTTGGGGGTGAGTTATTACAACTTATTACACTTTCAACCATTACCATTATGTACAACTAACTTCTTGGTCTAACAGCAAAGAGTATCATCTTTGAAAATGCACACACACTCTCTCTCACACCCGGTGGAAAAAAAGTGTATTTAGATAGGTAATAACGATTTTGGTAACAACGTGTAGATATATATATGAGACAGAAATTTTTTTCTTGGTACTCCCATAACCAATTCTACTGGAGAAGAGAGGAAAAATTTAAATAACACATTCACACATACACGAATAACTTTTTAAGGCCATTCCTAGCAATGGAGGAGATGTAGTTTGCTTCAGTCTCTCCATAACGCATGGAGAAAGAAAAGGAAAGAGACAGAGAGAGAGAGAGAGAGGAAGAATTGTGAATCTTGTGGGATTTTTTTACAAATATTTTTTAAACACTAAAAATCTGAATGGGGCTAGTTGTTTCTCTCTCTCTGTCCTTATGGTTTCCGTCTCTATTTTTTTCTGGTCCAACATCTAATTCCTGTACAGATATATGATGGGTGTCGGGTCCGTATGCAAAGCAGTTACGTTGTCAGAGTCTGATACGTGTGTGTACTTTTTTTTTCTACAAGGGAGGATGATTACCAGCAATAGAGAAACCTCAAAGGAAATAACCTTTTCTCTTCCTATAGGAAAGCAAGTCTTCCAGACACGCTGTATAGTTATTGGTTAGCCTTTAATAAAAACTAGCATGATTTCAAAGGAAAGCTCTGCAACCTTCAGTCTCTCTCTCTCTTTCTCTCTCTCTCTCTCTCATTTCTCTCTCTCAGTCTCTCTCCGTCTCTCTTTCCTTTCCACCCGACACGTGTTATTTTGCTCCGCATACACTTTCATTACCGGTCATATTTCCAACTTGACCAAGACGACTCTGAGAGGCCTTCGCTTTTTTGATACACCAGCTTTTATGTCTGCGGAGGTTCACGAGCATTCACATTGCACATTGTATAAAAAAAAGTCTGGCATAGGAGGAGGCCAAGAGGAAAAAAAGGGAGACTTCTTGATAGATTCTTCAAAATTGCTCCGCAAGACTTGTAATAAGGATACGGACTTTGTATGTGTGTAGAAGACGTGGAACTTATGTTCTATGTAGGTAAAGTGCATCTCTTCTCTCTCTCTCCTTCTCACTCTCATCGTCTCTCTCTCTCACTCAAACACACACGTAGCCACAAAGACGTGATAATGTTCTGTGAGCATACAAGGAGAGAGAGGATAAAACAACAAATAAGATAATGTCAGGTGCTTGTACCCATTTTTACGTAGATTCTATTAGGTGAGGGTGAACAAAGAGAATCGGTAGCATCAAATATTCTCAGTGTGTCTACAGTGTTCATTCCCGAATGATGATCGTTAAGGGTCATATAACAGGGAGGGGTCTCCTCGTCTCTCTCTCTCTCTCTCTCTCTCTCTCACTATCTCTCATGGTTCCTTTTTCCATCTCTCTCCCTCACTCCACCAAAAAAAAGATCGTATATGAGTCCGAGATGGATAAAAACCTTTAACAATCATAATAATAATTATAGTCACAAAGAGTACAGGCGTGCATCCACCGCTGATTCGCAGCAGACTGCATAAGGCCAATGATGTACCACCACCAGCTTTGCTAACTACTACTATTATGACTGTACAACAACCTGCTAACTACGTGTTCACGATACTCACACACACTCAAAATTCTTTGCAAACTGATCAATTATTCATCTTCCCTCTCTCTCTCTCTCTTGAGGTCTCTCCCTCTTCCTTTCTTCCTTTCTATCTCTCTCTCTCGCTTCCTCTCTACCTCACCCGCTCTCCTTTCCGAGTGACTCACATTCGCAGACACACATAAAGATACAAATTTAGACAGTATGTAGCCTCCCATAAATCAGCGGGTATCTCATTTGGACAAATGTGTACATATGATGTATAGGAGTGGGGTATATTATATTTTTAGCGAGGGAAGGGTGTGAAAATCTTTTCTTCTTCTCAATCCCCAAAGCTTCTGAGTAGTCACACGGCCTTAAAAAAATATCCCTTCTTCAGAGTTGACTACATATTCCATTCTGGGTCGAGTACATGATCACAATAATGTTACAGTCGTGTATACATCACCCTGCTTGGAAATTAAATCATATTTCATACTAATCTCCTGACGTGCATTTTGGAGTCTGTAAGAGGGACAGAGAGAGAAAGAGGGAGAGAGAGAAGAATCAGAGGAAGAGAGAGATCCATTGGAATCTGCAGTTTTATTTGAAAGACAAGGAGCAAATTATGGTCTAGTAGCTCCTTTCTCTCTCTTTCTCTCTCTTTCTCTCTCTTTCTCTCTCTTTCTCTCTCTTTCTC
>JAQGBT010004681.1:0-15975 GCA_034698585.1 Disparrhopalites patrizii
GAGGAGCAAACAACAGAAATTAGAAGGAAAAGACAAAAGGAGACGAAAAAAGAGGGAACATAGGAAAAAGATAAAATTAAAGTAAAGAGAAAGCACAAGGAAAGTAAGTAGAAAAGTAGAGGCAAAAAGTGAAGGAAATGCCGAAAAAAAGGAAGAAGACGAAGAGAGTCAAAGACAAGTAAAAAATGAGAAGGAAAAAAGAAAGAGGAATGAAAAAGGGAAAGCATCAGGAAAACAAGAACAAGACGGAAAATTTAAATTAAAGAGAAAAAAGTGCTGAGAAAACAAGGAGAAAAAATTAAAGGCAAAAATGAGGACAAACAGGAAAATTAAATAGAAAAACGTACAGAGAAAACAAGGACAAAAAGGAAAAGGAAAATTAAAGAGGAAAAAGTACAGCGAAAATAAGGAGAAAGCCAGAGGCAAAATGAGACGGAAAAAAGGAAAAAAGTAGGAGGGCAAAAAAGGTAAACAAAAAAACGAAACGGGGAATCTTAGTGGAAAAAGAGAAAGCAAACTAATTGCAAAGAAAATAAAAATGAATAATAAAACAACGAAAGAATGGAAAGGAAAATTCAGAAAAAAGAAGCATAATTGTGGAAAATAAATAAATAAAAAGAAAACGAAAAAGTATGCAAAACAGTACAGAATAAGATAGAGAAAATCAAAAGAGAACAAACGAAGAAAGGGAAATATGGTAGCAAAAAAGGAAAGAGCAAGGACAATGATAAATATATAAAATAAAAAAAACAGAAAAGCGAAGCGAAAATAATGTCGAAATGGGAACAAAGAGACGATAAAAAGGACTGGAACAGAACTTGCATTCAGATAAGAAAATAAAAAGCAGTCAACATCAAATTGCAAAGAAAGTCCGTCCAAAGGAAAAAAGCAAGAAATGAACCCAGGAGTATCCATGAAGAGATTCAAGCTGAAAAGCGGGGATGAAAAATGGGGGGAAATCTTCCACACTTGTAAAACTGGAAGAATTTTTTTTAGCTTTCTTCCCTCCCAAAAAAAACATTTTTTTTATTCCCACCACTTTCAAGATCCATAGGCTTTGTCGTCACGGCATGTGTATAAGCATAATTTAGTGTATATTGTGTCTTTCCCTTGTATCTGCAGTGCCGTCTTCCCTCGGCCCCTTTTTCCGTATATTTTCTCTAATATCTCTCTCTTTCCCCGCCTGCACCAAATCGTGTCGGTTGTCAGGAGGCCGGGAAAAGTAAATGACATTTTCTCTCTAACGGGCTTCGAGGTTATTTATTATTAAAAGTGGAGCAATATTAAGAAAGGGGGAGAAGAGCCATTTGGCCAGGAAATGTTAGGACATGCAAGAAAAGACAACTTTCTCTCTTTGATCACATTTTTGTCCCCTTTTTTTCTGTTTGTTTCTCATCTTTTGCCCCTCTCCTTGAACGTTATTCTTTATATGGGAAATGGGAGTTGCTCAAAAAGAATATAATAATGGTATATAATATTCCCGTTGATTCCCAGACGTTTTTGGCTTGATCCCTTTTTTTCACACTTGACATCCCCCCTTTTTCCCTCTGGGGTGAGTGGGACAAGCAGAGGAATGCGTCGTGTTACAATGCTGGGCAATATTCGCGGGAATGTCTGATTTTATTTTTGTTATTGTTATTCCAAATTGCTTTCTCGCTCTCATTTCTCCCCTTCGGTTTTTTTTTCTTTCCTTTCGGCATTCCTGGACAGTATCAAATATTTCTTTGGGGAGGAAGTTCGTGCTTTCTCTCGCTTTTATGCTGAGTCACTTTCTCTCTTTTATTTTTCTCTGATACGTATATGTCCATGTAATTGTCACTCCACATTCGTTCTCTTCACTGTTTCATCCTCTTTTTTTTACTATAATTTGTCTCTTGGACTTGTTTTTCTCTCTGTCCTAGCTCTATTTTCTTCCACGGTTAATTCGCTGTTTTTCTGTCTTTCTCATTTCTGTCTATTTCTCTCTGCTGTTGTATATTTTATTTCTATCTCGCTTTCTTTGTATCTCCATCTTTATCTTGTATCCCTTCTATCTCTCTTTGTTTTTATTTTATAGTTTTGTATTGCTTTTTTCCATCTCTGTTTTTTCCCATTTTTCTTAGTTTTCCGTTCTTCATATTTTCTGTCTTTCCTTTTTATTTGTCTTATTTTTTCCTTCTTTCTATTTTCTCTCTGTTCTTTATATTTGTCTTATTTTTTCCTTCTTTCTATTTTCTGTCTTTTCTTTTTATTTGTCTTATTTTTACTATTGTCTGCTTTTTCTTCCTGTTCTTCTTATTTTTTCTATTTTCCCTCTATTCTGCCCTTTTTCTATCTATTTTTTCTTTCTTTTAATTTTCTCTCTTTGCATCCATTTTTCTATCCATTTTCTCCTTGTTACTGCCTTTTTTCCATCGAAATATGTTTTCCTTGTTCTTCTTCTTGCTATCTTTTTGTTTTCTTCCTTATTCTCTTATTTGTCTTTCTAGTTGCGCTCTGTTCTTGCTTGTGCTATCTTTTTGTTTTTTCTCTGTTCTTCGCTTTTTCACTTCTAATGATTTTGTATCTTATTCTATTTCCTCTACGTTCTTCCTTGTCACTTGCTTTGATTTTCTCCTTTTTTCTCTGTTTTCCCCTTTTCTATCTTTTTTACAATTGTTTCCGTTCTTCTTGTTTTCCGATATCCTCTCGTTTTTACAATTTGTTTTCATTCTTCTTATTTTCTCATTTTCTCTCTTGATTCCAGTTTTTTCGCCGTGTTTGTCGCTATTTCTTTTCCTTTATTTACTATTTCTTTACATTTGCTCCCATCCTTGTCCGTCCTCTTCGTCCCGCTATCTCCCACATATGTTCCAAAGTGCCTGTCCCCACAATATTTCATCCCATTTTTGAAGTGCTAAAAAATATTTCCAAGCACTCATGGGCTTACTGCCATTTAGGGCAAAAGACAAGGAGAAGGGCAGATGGTAGGAAAAAGGATATTTAATACCATACAAAGAACTGTCGGGACAAGAATATGTCACAATGCTGGTATTAAATTAAAGCCTGTTTCTGAGGTATATATGAACAATACGCCCCTGAATTTCCCATGTATTTTCCCTTAGTTACGATGGTCTAAACGCACGTGTGACGACATGGACGTACATACGTAAATATGTACACATGTGCAAACAAGTGCATTCGACAACACGGGATGCACGTAGCCAAATGATGTAAAACATCTCCTATAAATTTTATTTTTCTGCCCACAGAAAAAAAAAAGTTTGGTCGAAGCAAACTTTTTTGGTGGGAGTTCTCCCAGAAAATTTTTGGGAAAAAGAAAATTTCCGGTCTTTTTATCCCCACCACACGTTTGGCAGAAAGTTGCAAAGGGGAGAAAGTGATCGGGAGTTAAAAATTCGGGAGCGAAAGAGAATTCCTTGACATCCAATATAATGTAGGGTATGAAGTAGAAAAAGAAAGTTGGACACCTTCCCTTTGACTCCAGGAAAAACGATGTACTCCACTTTATTTTTGTGGGAGACAAATATGCGGAAAAAATTGGACTTTGTACAAATTCGTGTATCCCAATTTTTCTTCCAAAACTGTGGATCAAGGCAAGAACGAAAGAAGAATTTGTAGCGGAAGGAAATAGTTTTTTTTTGCCCGCTCAACGGCAAAAGAGAGAAAGCGGAGGAAATGGCAATCCATTTTTCTCCTTTTTTTTAGCAAGGGCAAAGTTAAGGGTTGTTTCATGCATGGCGGGAATGTTGTATTCCTTTCAAGCGGAGGGTGAAAGTGTAATTTCGTGGGCGCTTGCCCTCCAATTGTGACATGTACACATTGGAGGATCCTTCTCACGAGAATGTCTCTATGATACTTGACAGACTTTTTGACTTCCTCTCCATGGAATTTCCCAAGACTTGAGGGATACCAAAGTAGTCAGCGTATGTACGTATCCAAATATACTCCGAAAGACTTTCCCCGACTTTCCCCACATGATACAATACCGGGGAAAATGTCGGAGTTGAACCCAGAACGGAAGAAAATTGCAATCCATATACCTACATGTATGTATGTACATATGGATCTACCATTGCACATATGTTTAGAACTTGACTAGAGGATTTGAATGCGAAAAAATTGTTTGGGGGCACTTTGTCATCGTATAAAGTCTGGGGGTGTAGAAAAAAGCAACTTTTTTTCTGAGAGGGACCCTTGGGATCAAAAGAAAAGTACTTAAGTTTTACACGCTCTTTTTATTGCGAAATGTCAAACATTCCAGTGTGGCGATAGGAACCGTAGATGAAGAGTGTGGTTCGACAGCGGGATGGAGAGAGAAGCTCAAGAGAAAGAAAGAGAGATAGAGACAAATAGAGAGAAAAAGAGAGACAGAGAGAGAGAAACAGAGAGAGAATGAGAGAGAGAGAATGAGAGAGAGAATGAGAGAGAGAATGAGAGAGAGAAAGAGAGGGAGAATGAGAGAGAGAGAAAGATAGAGAGACTGAAGAGAGTTTTGATTGGGTGTTAGATAAAAGAGAGGGAAAGTGGAAGAAGATAAAGCAGGGAAAGGTGAAAGAGAGCCACAAGAGGAGAGCAAGAGAAAAAAAAGTGGACGAGGATGCACGTCAAAATGTGTACGAGGTAAGATACGTACATATTAGAGACAGGATAAAGCCGCAGACATGAACAGATGGCTAAAAGGAATTACCGAGAAAATACCTATGCAGGACGACTCATCGAAAGATGAAGGAGAGGTTTAAAATCACGAGAGACGGCATTCAGAAATCGAATTAGAGAAGCGCAAGAAAAAAGATACTTGGAGAGGCAAAAGAGAGAAGTAGAGTCGATAGAGACGGAAAGGAAAAGAAGGAAGCAATCGTACAGAGGGAGAATAAGACCTGGAAAACGATCTGGATATAGAGAGAAGGTGAGAGAGAGACAAAGAACGAGAGAGGAAGAGAGAAAAAGAGGAAGCGAGAGGACGAGCGAGAGAAAGAGCAAGAGAGAGATAACAAGCGCAAAAGAAGCAGAAAAACATGCAGATGAAGGAGCCAAAGAGGGACAAAAATGGCAAACGAAATAGCAAAAGGGAGACATACAGCGCAACAGAAAGAGTGAAAGAGAGCAGATAAAAAGCGAAAAAGAGAGACGAAAAGCGCAACAACAAAAGCGTAAGAGAAGAACAGTGTAAACAAAAGAGCAAAAGAAAGAGACAGAAAGCGCAAAAGAGCAAAAGAGAGAGACAGAAAGCGCAAAAGAGAAAAAAAAGAAAGAGGAAAAGAAAGAGAAAGATCTAGAAACAGACCGAGCGAGAAAGAGGGAAAGAGCGAGAGAAGTAGAGAGAAAAAGAGTTAAGGAAAGAGAGAGGAAGAAGGAGAGAGAAAGATAGCAAAGGCAAGAGAGAGAAAGAGAGTAAGAGAAAGAAAGAGGAATAAATGGAGAGAAAGAGTGGGCAAAAAACCGAGCGAGAGAGAAAGAGAGAAAAAGAGAGAGAAAGAGAAGAAAAGAAAGTGAAAGAAACAGAACGAGAGAGAAAGAAAGAGAGATGAGAGAGAGAGAAAAAAAGCGAGAGAGAGAAAAGAGAGAAGTAGCTGGAGAAAGAGCGCTACAAAGCGAGAGAGAAATATAGGGAGAAAGAGAGAAAGAGGAAAGGAAAAGGAGAAACAGAGAGAGAGAGAGAGAGAGAAAGATGTAGAAAAATGGTGAGGGCATCCATAGAGGTGAAATGGAGGACAGGAAATGTGGTCTAGTGAGTCTCTTGAAGCCCATAAGAGTGAAAGAGCTCTTGAGCGCACCCCAAACTACAATCTTGAAGTGCTGCTAATTCGAGAGACAATTCCCTCGTACACGACATTCTCTTTTTTATATCAAAGCCACTCCTGTCCTGTCGAGTGCCTTTGGTCTCTTCCTCTCTCTCTTCATTCTGTCCTCTCTCTCTCTCTCTTTTCACTCACTCTGTCTTCACTCTCTCTCTCTCTTTCCTTCTCTCCCCCAGAATTTCACTCAGACCAAGTCTCCTCCGTGTACGTACGACCATAATATGAACCAACACGCCTCGCTTCATCACACGACAGCTTTGATTCCCCTAATAGTTGCATAATAGTAGGAAAAGGTAAAAGGCTCTCCTTGGCTCCATCCAAAAACCAAATTTTCCCCCAGGAGAAAGTTCGGTGCACACGGAGGAAATGAAGTGAGGAAGATGTAGTAGTATTTTATAATTTACGAATTTTCATTTTCTTCTTCCTCTCCTCCTTCCCCTCCCCGCATTATTCTCCCTGAAAAGTCAGAGGATGAATACGGAGGAGGATTCGTCCAGGAGTGGAAACGGCTGGAGTGGAGGTGCTGATTATTTTGTGGTGGAGCTCCAAAGTATTTATGAGAACTGCTTCTGCAATGCTTTTAGCTATGGAAGCTCTTTCTCGCTCTCTCTGTCCCTCTGTCTCTCCAGTGTGCGTATAAGTTGAGGATGAAACGGAGTTTCAGCTGGGGAGAGCTTTCTTCCTTCCAGAAAATGTACGGGTGAATTCTTTCTGGACTCACTGCGTCAAAGAGAGAATGAGTGAGGGAGAGAGAGAATGAGTGAGAGAGAGAGAGAGAATGAGTGAGAGAGAGAGAATGGGTGAGAGAGAGAATGAGGGAGGAGGGAGTAGGATCTCCATGTATTTGTCGGTGTTTGTGCCTGGATTTAAATGGTAAATGCATGGAAATGGTGGTAGTGGGAGATGTGTGTATTTTCCTGGACGTATACGCATGAGGATGTTTATGTAAATGAATCGTGAGAGTCGTCCTGGCCAAAGTACGGTGAGATCATTTTGGGCACTCTTTGGAATGTTGAGCTCCGTAATAACGGACGGGGGAGGTCGTCTGGAGGAGTGCGGCACTGGGAGGAATCCAGGGGTTTTTTCTGTCTCTTTCTCTCCTCCGTTTTTATGCCTTTCTATTTTCCCTCACTTGTGTTTTTACATCTCGCTACCCTCTTAATTTGTTTTTCACCGGACTTTCCTCTTATTTGTTTCTTCTCTTTGTCTCTCTAGAGCTTTCTGTTGCTCTGTGTATGGTTCTTGTATTCTCTTTCTGTGCCCTCTCGTTATTTTGTTCTTCTATTCTGTCTCTGTTTCTGTCTTTCAAGCTGTTTCTCTTTCCCTCTTCTCGTTTTTTGTTTCTGATTTTCAAGTGTCGCTCTGTCTCCATCTCTCTCTTTGTTTCTCTCTTTCACGCTGTCGTTCGTTCTCTCTTTATCTTTGTCTCTCTCTTTGAAACTGTCGCGCTTTCTCTCTCGCTCTTTGTTTCACTCTTTCAAGCTGTCGCTCTTTTTCTATTACTCTCGTTGTTTCTCTCTTTCACATTGTCGCTCTATCTCTCTCTTTATTTCTCCCCTTCAAGTTGTCATTTTTTCTTTGCTTCTATTTCTCTCTTTCAAATGATCTTTTTTCACTCTTTCACGTCGTTTTTTGTCTCTTTCACGTTGCCGCTTTCTCTATCCCTTTGTTTTTCTCTTCGAACTTTCTTTCTTTTCTATCTCTCCCGGTTCTATCTCGTTTTTGTCAATATCTCTCCTTGTCTTTCGATCTTTCCCTCTTTATCTCATTTTGGTTCTCTCTTCCGAATTGTACCTCTTTCTTGCCCTTTTTTCTTTGCCTTTTAGCTCCTTATAATTTCTTTCGTTCTCCCCCTTTTCTTCCTCTTGTTTTTGTATCTCTCTTTGGCTTCCGTTCCTTCTCTCTTAAAGTTTTTCGTTCGGTCATTTTATCGCTCTTTTTCTGTTTCGTTTTTCCGTCTGTCTCCCTTTTAGTTTCTAATATACCCATATTCCATCTCTTTTCGTTCTGATCATTTTCTCCTTCTTTCCCTGAATGTCTCCTTTATTTCCTCGTTTCATAATTTGGCAGATCCTCTAGTTACTTTCCCTTGTCCCATTGACTTCCCTCTTTGCACAGTCTCGCTCTCTTTTTGATTCTTGCTCTGCTGGTTTTAATTTTCCTGAATATATTTTTCTATATTTCTTTATCTCGCTCTTTTCTTTCTCACTTTTCCCTTGTTTTTCATTCTCTAATTTCCTTCGTCTCGTTGCCTGTTTTCTTTCCATTTCTGTCCACGTTTTCTTTCTTGCTGGTTTCTTCCTTTCGGATCTCTCATATTTAAATGATTCTCCGTAACATTTCTTCTCCCTTTCTCCTCTTTCTCTTCCAATATCTCACTCTTCTTCTCCTCTTTATATAATTTTCTCTCTTTCTCTTTCATTTGTCTCCAGCTTTCCCTTTGCCGTTGTCTTCCTTCTGATACAGTAGTATTTTCCGGGATATTCGCTCTTGTCACTACCCAATTTTACCCCTCCTACTTCTCACCATGCTTATCTTCATAGCCTGCCCCTCCCTCGCACATTCTCCCTCGTCTCTTCCCGTAATTCTCTGCTAAAGCCGGTATTTATTTTTCTACTAACCACTTTCTCCATTCCATTCTTTTTTTCCCTGGCTCCCCCTCACTCACTCTACGATTCCCTTTATTACCCCACCATGAGAATTTGTCTCCGTATCCCATCGTCCTTATACATCCTCGGAGAAGAAATGCAATCTGCAACTCCCTCATCCCCCTCTTCTCCCTCTTTAACAGGGCTTTCTCCATCAATTTCTTTGGGGACATATTCCTTGGGCATAGACTTTAAGGGAGGGAAAGCGTGATAAAGGGAGAGGGACGAATGGAATTAATACGTCCTGGAAAGTTAATATAGAGAAAAGCTTTCTCCGAATGTGGATTGTGGCGTTCTGAGGGAAGATATAGAAAGAGACAGAGAAAGAGAGAGAAAGAGAGAGAAAGAGAGAGTAAGAGAGAGAAACGACGGAGGTGTCACAACGGAGGGAAATGAGAGCAACTGATAAGTTATGAAAAGCTTGGCATTTTCATCAGGCATTTAGGAATGCCTGCATGCAGCCTCTTCTCAAGGGCTAATGGTCTATTTCCAAGAGGCTGTTTATGCAGAATGGGACATACACTCTCCAGATCTCTCCAGCTCTTGAAGGATTCCTCCATATCCAAAAACGTCCCACATGCATGCAAATGCTTTTTATGCCATGGAAATTGTAGGAGGTAAAGCTTCGTATAATATTATACTCCCGGCTATTTGGTGACAGTCACATTTCCACTCACTGACGGGCTCCATATAAAGATCCTCCTGAGAGACATCCACAACCGTTTTTTTTGTCTTCCTCACAAAAATACTCTATTTTTTACGTTCCTCCAAATATCTTCAAGACTATTCTTGGATCAGATGAATCGTCCTTCTTTCCTGGGGATATTCATATGTACCTGGAATTTTTAGGAGTCGGGCTTTGATTCTCTGATCACGATTTTTGAGTGTCTCTGGAGATTTTCTTTATGTACTTTCACCTGCGTATGGTTGGAGGGATTGGTTTGCATATGAAAGGGCTATTGGGGACGTCGTCCTACTTTTTATTCCTTTTCTTACTTTCTCTTATTTTTGCTTTCGTTTTGTCATGTTGGGTTGGCTCACTTTTTCTCTGTACTCCCGTTTATTTGGGCTTTATCTTGTTTCTGTTGGATTAATATTGTCCCTCTGTTTCTATGATTTTCTCTAGAATTGTTATACATATGTATGGACGCATGTCTTCGGATTTGAAAGTATTTTGTTCGCCTTTTCACCCATTTTCCGTTGCTTTCTCTTTTTTGCTGTCCAACGCCTTCTATCAACTCTTTCTTATCCTTGTTTCCATTACTTCCTGTAATTTAACAGTATACTCTTTCAAGTTGTTGCATTTTCTCCCATGTTTTTGCTTGAACTTTCACTTATTCCTATTGCTTTGTGTTCTGACTCTCTAATTTTTATTTCACGTTCTCGTTTATTTTCTTATGCAATTGCTTATTTTTTACCTAATTTTTATTTCACTTTCTCTTTTACTTTCGCCTACAATTGCTTCTTTTTTTCTCTAATTTTTATTTCACTTTCTCTTTTACTTGCCCCTACAATTGCTTATTTCTATTCTCTTACACATTCTCTTTTACTTTCCTCTGCAATTGCTTATTTAATTTCTCTTACACTTTCTCTTTTACTTTCCACTGCAATTGCCTATTTATTTTCTCTTATGCGTTCTCTTACTTTTTATTTACTTTCCCTTGCACTTTCTCTTTTATTTTTTCTTACACTTTCTAGTTTACATTTTATTTCACTTTTGACTTTGCTTTCTCCTTCACCTTCTCTTAAATTTTCTCCTAAACCCTTTCTTTTGCTTTTCCTTGTACTTTCCCTTCTGCTTTCTTTCGAACTTTAACTGGATTTGAGTTTTACAATTTTCTATTGTCCTCTATTGCTTTTCTGTTCTATTAGATACTCTTCGTACGTTTCACTTTCTTACTGATCGATTTATATTTTTCTTGAGTTTTCTCCTGTGCTAAAGATTGAGGTTGTTCTATTTGTGCTTTTTCATAGTTTCTTGTCATTAAATTGTCTAATGTTTCTGTACCTCTAATAATCTAATCTCTCCTGATTTTGCTCCATCTTTTCTTTTTCCAGTGCTTTCTCTTCGAATTTTTGTTAATCGGTGGATTGTTTTTGTTCTTTCTAAGGTATTTCTGTGCCTGTGCTCCCTTCTATGCCTTTCTCCTCTTTCTCTCGCTTTTTCTTATCAGTTTTTATTGGTTATTTGAAATAGCGAAATTTATGTGACATACATCCCGTATTTTAATATGTATATGAATGGTATTCGTATTCGCCAACCCTCAATATACTTTTTCCCATCGATGACCCCAGTCGTATTCTGACTGAAGTGAGAATTTATGGGAAGAGGACACGTGCTGCGTATGGTTAATGTATACAAGAAAAACCCAGTGGTATCCAGTACATCCCCATTTTTTTAATATATTTGAGAGCAGAAATCCAATTTTAACTTGCGGTATCTTTTTTTCTCTTTTCTCTTCCGCCTATAACGATCGCTAATATTCATTGAACTTTCCCTATCTATAGAGGCTTTCATGAGATATTGCGGTTGGGACATTAAGTCCAAGTCGTTTTTGCTGGGTCCATTCCTTTTAATAATTTGGGAGCTCACACATGTTACTCTCTCCGGGAATAGTGGGTCGTTTCCTTGGAAGGAGAAAATTTTTCACTCTGGTGGTGAAAGTAATGGCAAGAATGGTAGTCTTTTTAAGACTCAAAATAAATCTTTTTCCCCCCAAGTTTTTATTTCCTATACTGTATAGGATTTGATATTTGTTGTGGAATATTTGTGTTGGTGTACTTGGGAGTCTATTTTTATTTGGTGGGTTGCACGATACATATAATTACTTATGGATTGAAGTTACTATGCCTTTCATGTGTGCTTATGAGTCCGGGGAAAAGAATGGCTAGAATTGCTACTTGCACAATTTCTTTTCTCATTTCTTTCTTCTTCCTTTTGTATTCTTTGTAGAGGAATTTTTTCTCTTGTCGACTTATCACTGGGGCTTATCAGGCCTTCCTCTCTCTTTCTGCTTTTTTCTTTCCTCTCACTATGTTGGTATCTCTCTCTCGCTTTTTATCTCACTCGCTTCAATCTCTTTATATTTTCCCTGTTGCTGCTGTTTCTAGTTTATCTCTTTTGCTTCACGTTTTTCCTTTGTTTCTCTTCTTTTTTCTGTTTTTGCTGCCGTTTCTCTCTTTTCGCCTTTTACTCTTATTTTTGATCATGTTTTCTTTCCCTACTTTCTTTCCCTGCACCCTTTTATATGGCACCATATCAGAGAAATAGTCCGACTATTATTTCTCCCCAAGACTCCGTCCGTAGCCTCCGAGGGTCTTTTTCTGCCTGTCCATAACTACATACATATCCATAAACAAAAATATACCTACAACATCCGTATCCCACCCATATAAATATGATGGTGAAAGCGATTAGTTGCACACACGTTCTCGCACACACTCATCTTTTTTCAATTTTATGAAGTTCCTTGTGAGAGCTGAAGCATGTATCAATTCCCAATGCTCCCTCTGTAATGGCTTTGAGATTGTGGGAGTAAGTACGAGAGAGAGAAAAAAGGATGAAACCCACAAAAAAAACTTGCCATTGTTTTGCTCATTGCACACGGGAAAAAATGGGGGGAGAATGAGAAAGTAAGAGAGAAAGAGAGAAAAAAGAGAGAAACAGAGAGAGAGAAAGAGAACACGAAAGAAAATAGAGAGAGAGAGAAAGAGAAAATAGAGACAGAGAAAGACAAAGAGAGAGAGAAAGCGAAAGAGAAAGTTACAGAAAGGGAAATACAAACAGAGAGAGAGAAGTCGAAAGAGAGAGAAAGAGAAAGACAAACAGAGAGAGAGAAAGCGAAAGAGAAAGAGAAAGGCAAAAAGAGAGACAGAGAACGAGAAAGACAGGGAGAGAAAGAAAGAGAAAGACACACAGAGAGAAAAAGAGAAAACCAAAGAGATAGAGAGATAGAGAAAGGCAAACAGATGGAGTAAGCGAAAGATAAAGCGAGAGAGAAAGAGAAAGGCAAAGAGAGAGAGAGAGCGCAAAAGAGAATTAGAAAGAGAGGGGAAAAGAAACGCAAAGAGAGAGAAAGCGAATGAGAAAGACAAAGAGAGAGAAACAGAAAGACAAATAGAGAAAGTGAAAGAGAAAGAAAGAGGAAGACAAAGAGAGATAGAGAGAGAAGGCAAAGACAAAGAGAGAGGGAGAAAGAGGAAGAGAGAGAGAAAGAGAAAGAAAGAGGGAGAGAGAGAGAGAGAGAGAGGGAGAGAAAGGATGAGAATTTTTGTATGAGTGGGGTGAAGAGGTTTTTTAAGAATTGCTTTGTGCTGCATTTTTCCTGTGCTTTTTCTCTCTCACAACATACCACATTGCTTTGATGTGGAGGATGAGGCGTAAATAGCTCTGCCAGGCCTTTTCAAACTGCCTCTGTAGACCGTATGATAGGAAGAGGAGAAGATGATACGATGAAGAAGGAGGATGAGGAGGACGAGAGGGTGAAAAAGAGCGGTATAAGAAGAGAAAAAAAAAGAAAATGAGGTTTTTCATACCCTAGCATTTTGTCTTGGAAAAAAAAGAAGGGAAAAAAATAATAGTAGTTAAGGTCTACACATTAGTTGACCCGAGAAGAAATATGGAGACGATTGCTATCGTTAAGAGAGACAGGGAAGAGGGTGAAAAAAGGGGGAAGGAAAGTGAAATGACTTGAGTAATAGGAAATTCTCCTTTCTCCTCTACGTATCCTTTTCTCGAGACTCTTGTGTGTGTTCTTCCCATTAAATAAGACCAGTTCTGTCGGGCTCCTTTCCTCCAACCGTTACTTCTCTTTACGAAAGAGGTGGGGAGACATTGCAAATTAGAAGGAAAGAAGGGGCAGTGAATGCAAGGTGATGAGCACCGTGAGGGAAACGTATTGTTAGGGGTTACAACCAGAGACTTTTAATGGACAGTAGAGTAACGGAAGAATAATTGCGGGTGATGACAAGGTAATACGTAATTTTAAATTAGAATTTGTAGGGGACAAAAGTTGGGGGGAAAGGGGGAAAATAAAAGGAGAGAAAAAGGACAAGTGGATATTTAATTGTGATTTTAACTACAAAGGCTGCTGAAAAAAGGGTTGGTGATGGGAGACGAATGGAGATAGCAATAATGTAGAGAAGCAAATTCAGGAATGGCTGAGAGAGGTTTTCGAAGAAAGTTGACAAGAAAGTCGAAAAAGATTGAAGCAGTGAGTTAAAGAGAAAGTGCAGGAATTGAAAGAGGAGGTGAAAAATGTGACGGAGAAAGTGAATAAAAGATAAAGAGAAGGTGAATGGAATAATAGAAAGTCATGAAAAGCAAAAGAGAAAGTGAATAGAAATAAGAAAGTTAATAAAAGCAAAAGCGAGAGTGAATAAAAATAAGAAAGTCATGAAAAGCAAAAGCGAAGCTGAATAAAAATAAGAAAGTTAAGAAAAGATGGAGAGAAAAGACAAAATAAAATAGAAAGTAAAGCCAAAGCAAAAGAGAAAGTGAAGCCAAAATAGAATTGAAAGTGAAGACAAAATAGAAAAGAAAGTGAAGATGAAAGACAAGAGAAAATAAAGAAAAACAAAAAATACATAAAGATGCAAAGAAATGAATAAATAAGTGGATACACAAAAGCATGAATAAATAGCGGAATAATAAAAAATAATAGAGACATAAATAAAAGAGAAAATAGAAGAATTAATAATGAGGAATAAATAAAAGAGAAAGTAGAGGAATAAAAAATAAAATGAATAAATAATAAATAAAAGATAAAATAGAGGAATAAAAATGAAAATAGAAGAATAAAAAATAAATTAAAGAAATAATAAATAAACGATAAAATAGAGAAATAAAAAATAAAATAAAGAAATAATAAATAAAAGATAAAATAGAGAAATAAAAAATAAAATAAGGAAATAATAATTAAAAAACAATAAAGGCTAAATATGAAACTAAAGGGATGCTTGGACAAGAAAATTAAGCCATACAGGCAAAAAACGAAAAAATGACTTAAAGACAAAGAGGAAACCTGAACCGAAAAACATCGGAAAAGTTACCAAACATATAACGCAGAATCAGAATGTATAATAAGAAAAATAAAAGTAAGGGGAAATGCAGGAAGCAAAAGAAAAATAAAGGGTTAAAGTATACCGGTAAAAGAACAGTTGGCGAAGAAAGGACGGAAGAAAATAAACGAGAAAATGTAGAAGACAGAAACTAGAATGGACGAGGAGAAAGCAAAGGAGCGGTAAAAGGAAATTGAAGGGGAAAACACAAGGGAAAATAGAGAGTAACGGAAAAGGCATGCAGAACAACAGTAAACACGCTGGCGGACATTTACTGTGTGCATACATATTGACACATGCAATAATGCGTCCACATAAACGCACCTGATTGTCCTTGTGCTGTAGTATAGTGTAGTCTGCTATAGACGTATATATTCAATCAAGTTCGGTTGCATTTGACGTGTAGAGGGACACAAAGGATGGGGAGCAGACGCCTGATTGTGTGTATTTGCTCTCGCGTGTGTGTCTTTCTCATTTTACACCATCTGGAAATGTGTGAGTTGTTATGAAGACTGAAAGGATTAAAGAAATACACGGAGGACAAGGGTTCCACTAATGCCGTGTCTACGACTTTACTTTGACTCTCCTCAATAGTGTCGTTGTCCATCCAGGAAAGAAAGTAATAGTGGAATGCTCGCACTCGGGCCGTAATGGCATTTTCCGTCTTCACAAAACTCATCTCTCCTTTCGTTAACTTCTTCTCTCATTCGCTTCCTCTCTTACTCACTCCATGTCTATTTCTCTCCCTGGATTTCTCTTTCTCATTCAGCTTTACCAATTCTTTCTCTCTCGATTTCTTTCGCTGCCTCTCATGTTCCCTCTCATTTTGTCTTTCACTCACATTCTATTTTTTCCTCTGGCATTTCTCTTTGTTTGTCTCCGTTCCTATTGATCCCTTTTATTTCACATCTATTTATCTGTACTTCTTCTTTTTATTTTTCACCTTATCTCTTACTTTTACTTCCATTTCTCGTTTTGTCTCTTTTTACTACTTTTCATTTTTCACTTTATCTCTTACTTTTACTTTTTCCATTTCTCACTTTATCTCTTTCTCTACTGCTTTTCATTTCTCACTTATCTCTTACTTTTACTTTCCATTTCTCACTTTATCTCTTTCTTTACTGCTTTTCATTTCTCACTTTATCTCTCACGTTTACTACTTCCCGTTTCTCCCTTATCTCTCACTTTTACTTCTTTCCATTTCTCACTTTATTTCTCACTTTTACTTCTTTCCATTTCTCACTTTATCTCTCACTCTTACTTCTTTCCATTTCTCACTTTATCTCTCACTTTTACTTCTTTCCATTTCTCACTTTGTCTCTGTATTTGTGTTTATTTCTTACTGTATCTCTGTCTTTACTGATTTTTATTTGTCACATTATCTCTCGTTTTTACTTCTTTATATTTATCACTTTAAATATCTCTTTAGTGCTTTCCATTTCTCACTTCATCTCTCGCTTGACTGCTTTCTATTTCGCATTTTATCT
>JAQGBT010004682.1:0-15975 GCA_034698585.1 Disparrhopalites patrizii
GAGAGAAAAGGAGAGAGAAAAGGGAAAGAAGGGACGAAGAGAGAGACAGAGAGAATGAGAAAGAGCAAGAAAAGTGAGAAGAAGAGAGAAACAGAGAGTGAAAGGGAGTAAACCACAAAAGAACGGAGGCAGAAAGAAATAGAGAAAGCAAGGAAAGAGAGAAAGGCAAGGAAAGCGTTAGCAAAGCAGAGAGAGAAGGAAAAAGACAAAACGAGAACGGAAAAGAAAGCGAGAGATGAAAACTGAAAAAGACAAAAACAGGACGAAAAAGAAAGCGAGAGAAGAAAACAGAAAAAGAGAGAAAGAAAGAATAGGAGAGAGAGACAACAGAAAAAGAGAGAAAGAGTGAGAATTAGAGAAATGTGGAGAGAGAAAGAGCGAGAAGGAGAGTGAAGAGAGAATGATAGAGAAAGAGAGAGAAACAAAGAGAAAGAGTTAAAAGGAGAGAGAGAAAGAAAGAGAAACAAAGAGAAAGAGTTAGACGGAGAGAGAGAAAGAAAGAGAAATTGAGAGACTTGAGGTATGTGTGCGGGTAAAAGAATTGAATTTGGGAGTCTGTGAGGAGGACAGAACGGAAGGAGAAGAAAAAGGAATTCATTTTGAGGTTATTAATACAAGACATTTGAAAACTGCATATTCCTGCCGGAACTCTCTCAACCTTAAACATCTTCTTCACCTTTTCTATACGTCTCAGGTTACTCCACCTTCTACTCTTGCCCAACATCCTCCTCCTCCTCTTCCTCCTCCTCTCCCTCCTCCTCTTCCTCCTCCTCCCTTCCGTTCCACAGAAAGGGTTGGAATGTAAGGTTTGTAAGGTTTGCGTGGCTGTATGTATATACATATGATATTTATATGAAGTGCACCCGAGGTCCTCTCCCCATTTATTTATTTCATCTTCTCCACCACGACCGCCACCACCACCTTTCGCCTCCTCCTTTTTTCTTAAGAGACTCCTTGTACTTACTCCTTACATAACAATAATAAATATGTAGGTAAGGTGAAAACTATCGATCCTTTTTATTTCCTCCCTTTTTCCCCAGCTTTTCTCTGTTTCTCTCTCTCTCCCTCTCATCTCACCACTGTCCCTTTAGTCAAGCTCTTCTCACTCAAAGCGTTGAAATGAGTCAAAAGGAGAGTCTCCTGCTATTACGCGGAAATGCTCCAAGGAGATATGAGAGAGAGAGAGAGAGAGAGAGCCTCGGCCGTAGAAAAAGACGACAGTATAACACCTTTCTTTTGCTTTCGCAGAGAGACTGGTGGTGCTGATGTTGGTTGGTGGTGTCTACCTCCAGCATTTTTTTCATGGTCTTTCTCTCTCTCTCTCTCTTTTCCTAAGTTGGTGCGTGTAATGATGCGAGGGGAAAGCGTCAACTTCTTTTTTTTCTCCTGTTTTTTTCCCTCCTTGTCCTTCGTCTCTCCTTCGTCTTCATCGGCTCTTTCCCTCCCCTCACAAGTTGCCCTCACACTTGCTTTCCTGCCTCATCTCACGGACATTGTGTAAATGGTGGAGGGGAAAAGGGGAAGATGTGGACGGCGGAAATCTCAAGAAGAGGAAACTTTTATTCTTTTTCCTATTTTTCCCCACCCTTATTTTTTCCTGTCGTATTTTCTACACATTCCTCTCCCGATTTCCCTCCTGTGACACTGGAGAGAGAAAAAGTGTCGTTATAAGTGTTATCTACTAACTGACCGTAATCTCTCTGGCCAGTGAGATGACATGGGATTCCCACACTGTGATGAAGCACGGCTAAGCTCCAGGGGGAGAGACAGGGGACAAATGTATGTATGTTAACACTGTATGTACATATGTATACACGTATCTATGTATACACTGTATGTCATATGGATGGCGTTTATTTTGTACAGGGTGGAAAGTCCAATTCTCACCCAGCATTTTCTTCCTCTTCCACCGCCTCCACCCGGGCTTTTTATGATTCTCTGAACAGAGGAATATATGGTGGAAGAATGCGGGAAATGTACAGTCAAAAGGGTTTTAATAGTGGGAAATGAGGCCCCATTAAAGTGTAAAAGGGTACGAGACGACAGTGGCACCACTTAAAAACGTTGCGGGGTAAGGTGGAAATGCATCTCATTCCAGGAATTGTTGACCACTTCAAAGGGACAAATTTTTCCGGGAAATATACTCTGGAGAACATCAAAGTGCTTGGCAAAGCATTCCCTTTCCATATTTCTCCCATTTAATATATAATGTGATATAGTATCTATGAGATTCCTTATAAATGCATTAAATACATATAAAAGAACTCGGTCAGCTGTATAAACATGAAAGAAGCTAACCCTTTTTGTGTTTGTTTGTATTTGTCTTGCCTATATAGTTTAATAGAGATTTTTCAGTTCCATGTTTAATTACATTTTTTAGGGGGATTCATATCCAGTTTGCATCCATTTTTTTGTTTTGATGGTAGAATTTTTATAGATACTCTTGAGAGTTTGCCTTTTCTAAGGCCGTTATTCCCTTCATATCCCACGTCTTTATTTTGGAAGTGAAAATGTTTATTATAGGCTTCTCTTTTTTTTAAACTTCATTTTACTGGGAGTGTTTTTGCATTCTTATTTTTTTAAGACAAACATCCTTTAGTAAGATAAACATTTTTCTTCCACTCCTCCACTTATTTTTGCAGTTCTCATTCCATCCTATTTGCACGCCAGCCAAATGGGTGAGTCTGTTTTTGTGCGAGAAAGAGGGGAGATTCTTTTGCAAAGAAGTTAATAAGTTTTTTCCCTCCTACTTTCCTGTTTTTTTTTTTTTTGCGAATACAAAAAAAAATGCAGGGAGAAAGAAGGGAGGGTCGGGTGGAGGATAAATGCGTGTTTCTAGCCCAGTCGCCTGCCTCTGGAAAATTAATAAACGTTTTATGGGGCTGTATATTACAAAAGGAGCAGGGAGAAGTACAAGGGAGTATTTTTTCCCTTTAGCCTATTTTTTTCTATCCCAACACACGCTATTTTCTTATTCTGGTATTTTTATTAACAAAACAAAAACAGAGCTGCAACCACCGACACTGGGGCTGTTTACATAAAAATCCATCTCCAGAAGGATGAAAAATATCCAGGAAAATGTATGCATGCTTGCACTTGCCACATGTGCCATTTTCCCTGACTTTTATTTTTCCTCCCTAAAATGATTTTCCCCTTAAAGGGTTTTTTTCCCCCTGGAAACATTTTCCTTTTATTTATATTCACAATTTCCTTCCAAGGATATTCGTGGAAAATTGTTAATTACAATTAGAACTAAGTGTCCCTTTTTCCTTGTAATAAAAAGAGTTTTTGTATAGGTAATTTATTTCTCCGGCCTCCTAATTTAGTGCGTGTTTGGGCACACAAATGGTTGTAATTGCTCTAATTACTCATATTTGCTAACAAATTGTCGGACCAAGCATATTTTATTGTTTTATTTTATTTACAAAGGGAACTTTGTGCACCCAAGGAAAATACAAAAAGAGTCCTTCAATATACACATTATACAAAACATGTTTCCTAATGCAAGTTTTCAAAAATCTTTTTGCGAGTCTGCAGTATCCTGATATAAGAAATACAAATATTACACACCACCGCCACCTAAAGCAGGGAGGAATTCCAGTCATTTGAATAAATCACTGCATCTCAAAAATATTTACACCCATTCTAATGATTTATTGTCGAAACATTCGGAGAAGGGGTTGGGCAGGAGAGAGAAAAAAGTATATGAAGAAAATATATTAGAAGAAGAAAAACAAAAGGGAGACCTTTAGATAAAAGGAAGAAGGAGGTCAAGAGGAGGAAGAGCTATGGAGCATTTCTCTCAATTACGGCAGAGAAGAAACTAATGGTAATAGTGATGATAATAGTGATAATGGTCGGAGCAAGTAAAAGGATGGGGGAGACGCAGTAAAGAAGAGCTTCTTCTTCCTGAAGGGGAACAAACTGGGCTTCTGCTCTCCCACGCTCTCAACCTGGAGTCTGCAACGGAGATAATAGAGCTAGTAAATCGACTTGTCGGTTGATAAACAATGGAGAGGAGCAGAAAGCCACATGTTGGAATTGCAAAACCACAATACCTTGCCCCCGTTTATTAAGAAGCATATTATTACAGGCAAAAAGGCTCCCTCCAAAATAGGTAGAGAGAAGGAAGGCAGAAGAACGAGAGAAAAATTACCAGATCCATGAAACCGGAGAAGTAGTGAAAGCAACGTCTTGTGTGGAACATACAAAAAAATAAGAAATAGAGAGACACCACTAGAAAGGCGGAGAAATTAGAGAAAGTGTGCGAGAAAAGGGAGAGAAGAGGAGTCGACAGATAAAGAAGGATGTCGAAGGAGAAAAGAGAGCAGAGAAACCCAGAGACATGGAGGGAAAAGAATAGGACAGAAATGAATACAGGGATTCAATTCCGAGAAAGGAGAATAAATTGAAAATATTACTATAAAAATCAAGAAATGACAAGACAAAAGTGGAAGAGGTGATACTGAAGGAGAGATGGAAGCCAAAATTGGGATAACGCCAAAGAAGAAGTCCAGGGATAAAACGAGGAAACGAGTAAAAGGGGGCGAAAATGAAAGACAATGGAAAGAGAGTAAAAGTGAATGAGTGAGAGATGAAGGAAAGAGTGAAAGTGAATGTAGATAAGAGACGAGAGGAAGACAGTGGAAATGAGAGAGAGACGACCAAGGGAGAATTCAAGTGAGAGAAAGACGAAGAAATGAAAGTGAAAGTGAAAGGCAGAGACAAGAGAAAGTTTGTAAAATTTAGAGATGAAAGAAGAAGAGTGAAAATGAGCGAGAGACTACCGGAATATAGTGAAAGTGAGACACAGAAACGATAAAAATAAATAAAACAGAGAGAGACGAGCGATATCCAGTGAAAGTCAGAGAGATAGGCAAAAAGAGGGGAATTAAACTGAGAGAGAGACAAAGAAAAGTGAAAGTGAAAAACAAGTGACAAAACGTGTAAATCTGAGAGAAAGCTGAGCGAAGAAGAGTGAAAATGAAAGAGAAAGAGGGAGAAATAGGAAGTTACAAGGGAGAAAGTGAGAAGAACATGAATGTACCAAACATTATTCAGTCTAATCACCTTCCCCATGCAAAATCTTGGGTGGTTCCTCCCTCTCCTCTTCCTCCTCTTATTTCCACTCGGTCCTTGCTTTTATCTTCACTTGAACAAGCCCCTCTAATCTTCCACTTTGCTTCCTCTTCTTCATCTTCTCCTTCCTCATCCTCATACCCACAACCTATTTTGAGTGCAAGAGAGGCTAATAGTCAGGGTAAGGCCGAAGGAAGGGAAAAGGCGGGGGGGGGGTGAATGAAGAAAATGAATACACTTGTTCTAAGTACGGAGGAAAGGGTGGTCTTGTAAATATTATGAATTATTACGACCTAAAGCTAATGCTAACATAACCTGCTTCCCGTCCCCTTCTTACTCCTGTCTTCCTCTTGCCCTCCTCCTCCGTCTCCTCTTTCTCCTTCTCGAATTTCTCCCTTTCAATCCCTCCCCCTCTTTCTCTCTCTCTCTCTCTCTCTCTCTCTCTCTCCCTCCCTTACGGTATGAATGTGTTCATGTACTCACACATGCATATATGCGTGTGTATAGGTGTGTACATAATGTGCGTTTATTCCAGTATTGTCCAGACAAAGTAAAAGTACAGAAGGAAGAAAATATGCATGTGGAACGTGAGGGGGGAAGGAGGGAGCTTTTAAACGCATTTATAATTTCCTTCCCAAAGTTTACCACTCTAATCGGAGAAACTTGAGGCAAGATGAAATGGTAGTAGCTGGAGCTCATTTTCTATCCTATCTTACGATAAGGCACCTAGAGACCTAGGAGGCAGTTTGGGGCTAAGCCATAATGTACGGCAGAGATGGTATATTATTAGTACTTAGCTTTATGCTGCACTTCTCCTCCTTCTCTTCTTACTCCCTTTTACTCCTCCGAAACTCCTAATAACAGCCCTTTTCTCTCTCTCTCTCTCTCTTCTAACAACTCCCTGATGGACTTCCCCTTCCAGTCACTCCGCTCTGGAGGGAAAGGCAAAGAGACCTAAAGGAGGGGAAAAAACAATGAAAGAGTTGGGCTAAACGCTACAAAACGTGGAGGGAGAGAAAGAGATAGCTGGAAGGTGCTATCACAGAGAAAAAGGTAGGGAGATTAAAAAAAAAAGAAACATATACAAGAGAGACATTGCAGGAAGAAAGTGGGTGATAACCAAATGCGGAAGGACTACATAAGAGGGGGAAGAGGAGAGATAAACTAAAGGACAGAAATCGGGGTAACTGGAGCATCACACAAGGGGGAAGAGCAAAAGCATGGAACAAACGGAGGAAAAATATAGGAAATAGCAGGGAAGACACAGAAAATAGGGGGAAATGCAAAATAAAATTTAACAAAAAAATATGGAAGATATTTAAAGAGAAAAGGGAAGAGAAGGTGGGTGGGATATAAGGAGGAAGATTTGCAACAAACAAGGACAAAGCTATCTGAAAATTATGTAACTCAGAATTAAGCCAACAAGCGGAATTCCTTTCTAATTCTAGCATTGACTAATTGTAATAAATCCTCTCACAGAAACGCCAAGGAAGATTATGCTAATTTTACTACCACCGGCGGCGGCTCGTCTAGCTGAAGTAGGTTGAAAACATTTTCGGGACGAATAAATAGAACCATACTTTCGCAATTAACTGAAAATACAGAAACACAGTACAAAAAGTGTATGTAATGCAGGAAGACGATAGAAGCACTGGCGTAATAGGCTCAAAAATGTAAGAAAAGACAGGAAAAACCAAAAAGATAATGCAAAGAAATCGAGAAACTCAAATAGAGGAAAATAGGACAAGCAGAAGAAAGCAAGCAAAACGGGAAAGAAAAGAAAGTGAAACAAAATAAAGCCAACGAAACGAGAAAGAATATAAAGGAGCAAATCAAGAGCAACCAAATCAAGCAAGCAAATCAAGAGAGAAAATACAGCCCCCAAAACGGGAAGGAAATCGGGAAGGAAATAAAAATAGCAACAAAGAAATGCGCAGAAATGGAAAATAAATATCAAAAAAAAGTACAGAGAAAAAGGGAAAGCAAAAGTTGGAAAATTGCAAGAGAAAACATAACATAAAAAGAGACAACAAATAACTAGAAAGAAGCCCAAGAGAAAAGTGGCAACGAGTGAATAGAGAGAAAACAAAGTAACGAGCACAACAGCCAAGTAAATGGGACAAAATACAAAAATTTGACCGAGGGAATAAAAAACATAAAGAAAGGGAAGGAAAGGAAAACAAAATAAAGGAAGAAAAATAGCCCTTGTTATAAAATCAAGAAAACAATCTGGAAGTACAGAGATTAAACGGACAAGAAAAACAGGTAGATGGAGTGAGATAGAAACAACCAGGGATATGAAGTAAGGTATTAAGGTAAAATAAAAAAGAACTGGAAAAAGTAACTGGAAAGAAGAAAAAATAGAGTACTACAGAAATATGAGAGTCTCTCTCAGTGCATTAACACACTCATCCACACTGGCCTTGCCAAAGTAATGAGGGGATAGAGTCGGAGACAGAGCCAAGGCTTATAAAAGACTGTATGAAATAAACACAAAACTGGTAACATAAAATTCCGTCTTCCCCCTCTCCTTTTTCATCCTTAAGACTCTCTTACACCTCGTCCTTCTTTTGCTCAAGATGGCTGTATGGTAAATATTCGTACAAGTCAAAGTGGTAGTACCTACACAAGACACATGACACTAATTAACGTAATAAAAGTTGCAGGATTTCAGCCCATAAATGATTACTATATAAATTGATGGATGTGCTTTACTCTCTTCCAACGACCATAATAATACTCTCTGGAGGATCCTCCTCACCCCCTCTTTCCTCCTCTTCCCCTCCCCACTCATATTCTTCCATCTAAATATGAAGATGAGAGTTTTAAAAAGGTTTTCTTTTCTTTATTTTTTTTTTTTTTGAATAGGGCAAAGTCATATTTTTTATCCGTGTAGCTTCTGCTCCTAAATCCTTCAAAAAGTTGAACTTAATGACTTTTACAAAAATTTGTTCCTCCAACAAAATTCCCTTCTTCTTCTTCATCACCATGCTTTTTAATGCCCCATCTTCAAGTCTTGTTAATTGGTTCGGCATACAAATTTTTTTTCTCTTTTTTCCAAGAGACTTGGAAATTCCCAGTTGGGAGGGAGGCATTAATGATTTTTTTTTGGAAAATATTTTTCCTAGTTAATTTTTTATGTTGTATTAGTAAATACTAGCTTCCATAAAATATCAGGGATTTTGGATGGAAAGATTTGCTTTGATGTATATAAACATTTAATTTTTAGTTAAGTTCCTAATTCTCTGTTGGTGATTGGAGGGCTTAGAGATTTAATGAGGACGAGTATACCCAGAATGGCTTATGATGATTTTCGTCTTTCAGTTTCTGTCATCTTCAAAGGATTTTTTCTCCTGTTTTAACAAAGCCATAGATGTTTGGATTTGATCTTAGAATATTACCGAAAAAATTAATTTGTTTTGTCGCAAAACCCTTTTTCTCGCACGTCTCTCTTCCTGTTCGTGAGAAAGGCTCCTCTCTCCTTCATATTTCTCTTCTGTTGTTCTCGTCTCTGCTTTTTGCCTCGTTCTTCTCTCTCTTGTCTCTCTAGTGCGCAGAACTTCCCCTTTGTTTGTCTCGTGCTTATCTGGCTTCCTTTTTTCTCTCTCACGTTTTTTGAAAGGCTTTTTTCTGAGCCAGTAAATTTTGTTTTAAATTCCTCCAAAGAAAAAAATGCTTGCCTCTGGACTTGTGTTGACTTTAATAGTTTCACCGACTTCCTCATCCTGCACTTTCTCATTTGCTTTGATAGTTTTTTTAAAAGAAGATCTCAACTTCCCCCATATCTCTTCTTCCAAAAAAACTTCTTTCTCCTGTTATCACATACTTTTTTCCCCTCTTCCATCATCACACATTCTCTCTTATCCTTGTGTTTGTCCATTTTCTTTCCCTCTAATTTTCTGTTTACTTTCACTTGCTCTCACTCACTCCGGGAGACTCTCCTCATTCAACTTGTTTGCTTTTCCCTCTGGCCTTGAACATTTTCTTTACTGAATTCTGCTTTTTAGCAAGATTTCTTCCTTAAACTTTCTCTCTCTCTCCCTCCCTCCCTTTCATTTAAATCTTTCTTCGTCAATCACCAGCCTCTTACTCTCTTCCCAACCTAAACTTTGTTTCCCATTCAACTTTCGTCCCCCTTACATGGGCTTGTTAGTATCTCTTCCTTACGTTTCCTCTTAATCTACAGAGTCTCCTTGATTTTGGTGAGTTTGCTCTTTCCAAACCAACTTACTTCCTTTCCTATCCCTTCTTACTTTTCTTTGTCTTTCATTTTTTTTTTTTTTTACATTTTTCCCCTCTCTATTCACCCAAAATTTATCCTGGATCACTTCTAGATTTATTCACTTTGTCCATTTATTCTTGGCTGTCTCCGGTTATCTCTTTTCCATCCTTCCTTTCTCCAGCTTTCTCTGTTCAACACTGGCTTTCGCTGGTCAAAACTTGCTTCTTCCGACTTTCTCTATTCAATCCTTCGTTTTCATATGTGCTATTATCTTTCCTGACTAATTATTTTGAATCTGTATTCTTCCTTTCCTTTATTGGTACTCCATTTCCTCTCTGTAAAGTTCCCTTTAGATGGTATGATTTCATCGGAAATGTTTTTGTCTTTTATTTGTTCCCTGATTTGTGTCCCTTTTCCTCCTATGTCTCCTTGGATTTTTGACCTGTCTTTCTTACCTCTTGTACCCTTTCCCCCCTTATATATTTATTATACCATGTAAGATTTTTATTATTGCATGTTTATTGCCACTCGAGGCAAACTTTGGCTCACTCCTCCGCCCTTTGGGAAATGTCCCCAATTATGTACAATTCTAATTATGTTTAACACTGCAACAATAATTATTACCTCCCAAGAACCACCACACCTTACAAGGAGAGTGCGAGGAGAGGAAAAAGGAGGTGATGTAAGGAGTCATAATAGTAGTGTACTTAATGATTTTATAGCCACCAATATTCCCCAAAGTGTAACAGTTACGACGCCATGCCCAGAGGAATGAGACCAGATGGTGTTTTTTTTTTGGTGGTCGTATAATAATTTCCTTACAACAACAATTGCTCACCCGTTATATTCTGTCTTCAAAAGCTCAAAGGGGGGAAATATGTATTATTTCCTCATTTTTATTACCTTATTGATTAACATAATTCTTTTACGGTGTTGGAGAGGATTGACGGGCTACAAGCAGGTTGGGAAGGTAGGAAAAAGGGAAATAAAAAAATGTATTGAGTCCGCTCGTGCTTGAATTAGTAGTATTTGCTCCAGCCTATGGAAATGAAGTGAGTTGTTAAAATGTCATGGCTTTTATTACCGCCACTTTGAGGAATACTTCAATTTTAGAAGGGGGCTTGAGAGGGGAAGAGGAACATGAAGAAGACGAAGATTGCGTGATTGTGCTCCCTAAATATTATTAGTATTATTATTTATTTTCCTTCATAAACTTCCGTGAAGTCCCTCTCTCCCTCTCACTCTCCCTCACACTCCCCCCTTTCTCCAAGAGAGTTGTAAACTTCATGTATATGTCGGGTGATTACAATGTTCACAAGAGTTTCCAGAGTAGCTCTCTGGCAGGAGAGCGATAAACAAAAGGGGGAGGGACCCCGGGAAAAGCCAACTAAAGAATGTAAGAATACAGGGACAACTTCTGAGGGAAAGAGTATCCAAATCCTCAAACGAAGTAAAAAACAACATGAAATGTCTAGCATACGAAGAAGAACAAAGATGCAAATGGAATATAGGAGGAATAAATAACAATAATTATGGGAAGACACAAGGAAAATAGTAGTAAAAACACCAGTAATGATATCAAACCGTAGAAAATTTCTCTCCGGATGCTCTGGCAAACACAAAATTGCCAGTGGGAAGAAGAATTAAGGATCATATAAAAAATGAGGGGGCAGGGCGTAGGGAAATTGGAGAAGGAAAAACATCAAGAGTAAGAAACCAAGGAGAATCATGGTCAGTATGAAATAATGAGTGAGGAGGGCAAAATGGGAGCAGTGGGATAGTTGGGAGAAAGGCCAACTGAGGAAGATTAACAGAGGAAGGAAGATGGGAGGGAAGTGGAGAAAATGGAAAATAACCCATATTTGAGCGAAGCTGAGAGAGGCGCAGAAACAAAGAGAAACAAATGACAAAATAGAGGCGGTTCAAGGGAAATAGTTATAAAGAAATTGAAAGGGGGGGAAAGAGATGGTCGGAGAGCACGGGGAGGCGCCCAATGGACACATGAAATGGACAGCAAGAACCACAGACAACAGAGCCGGGGAAATTACATATCTGCAGAGGACAGGAACCATACAAAGAGAATAGCCGGTAATGAATGTCGAAAGGGGAGAGTGAGAGAGAAAAAGAGAGAGAGCGGAGAGAGATGCATAACGTCCAAGAGAAACCGAAGAATAGATGGTCAATAAAAGAGGGAGAGAAAGCGACGAGGGAGGGAAGGGACGCAGGGAAAAGTATTGCAGTTCACAAACGAATTTGACTTGAATGTGTGCGCTCTTCCTTTCTGGATGATACATATATGGCAGAGACTCGGGAGCGATTGTGGAATTGGGAATCCTACTCTTCCCCGTTTCTATCTCTCACTTTCTCCCTCTCTTTCTCTCTCTCTCTCTGTTTGTCCTACATCCTTAATTGGGTTCGTTAGTGCCCCGAATCTCAGATTCTTGGTTAGCCTGTCAACAACGGAGTTGTATGTGTGTGTTTCCACTTTGAAACTCTTCCAATATTATATTGACCCATTGGACTTTTGTGGTTATCTCCCATTGTCCCTCTCTCCCTATTTCTTTTCACCTCTTTCTATTTCTCCCTCGTTCACTCTTGATCTCATCCCATCTTTGTTTCTCTCTTTCCCCATTTCTCTATGCTCTCTCTCTGTTTGTCTTCCTTTCCCCGTTCTCTCTGTTTGCCTCTCTTTTTCCCCGTTTCTGTCTGTTTTTCTCTTCGTCTCTCTCTCCATTTCTCTCTGTTTTTCTCTTCGTCTCTCTCCATTTCTCTCTGTTTTTCTCTTCGTCTCTCTCTTTCTCCATTTCTCTCTGTTTTTCTCTTCGTCTCTTTCTTTCTTCATTTCACTCTGTTTTTCTCTTTGTTTGTCACTGCTTCACCCCGCGTTTTTCTGTGTTTCTCTGCTACTCTCTGTTATTCTCCGCTTTTCACTGCTTCTCTATGTTTTTCTCTGCTTCTTTGTTTTTCTCTGTTTGTCTATGCTTCTCTCTGTTTTCCTCTTCGCTTGTCTGTCTCTGCTTCTTTCTCTTTCTCTGTGTTGTTCTTCTTCCCTCTCTCTGGCATTCTCGCTCTCTCAGATTTTATCTATTGCGTCCACTGTTTCTCTCTGTCTCTTGGCGTATTGTCTTGCTGTTATTGTTAGCTTCTCTCTCACTCTCTTCATCTCTTTCATTCTTGCTTTCTCATCATGTCTCGTTCGTTCTCGTCCTCTCGGTTTCTCTCTTTCCCCTGCTATCTTCCTATTTCTTTCTCTTCTTTTCTCGTTTACTCTCTCTTTCGCTCGTCTTTCTCTATTTTTCTCTGGTTCTCTCTTTGTACTTGTCTCTTTATTTACACTTTCTCTCTTTCATCTTGTCTCTGTATTTATACTTTCTCTGTTTCTGCCTTTTTCTCTACTCTCCACTGTCTTCTGCACCCCCGAGTTCTTTCCAAGTGAGGTTAAACGTCATTATTGTTACTCGTCCAAGACTCCCTCCAAAAACTCCCGCGAATACACATAGATATAAACAACAAAAGAATATATGGCAACTTCCACGTCCCATCCCACACACGTACAGCCATATACACATCTCTTCCCCTGGGGAAGAAGATGCTGAAACTCTTCGGAAATTTCCTAAAGGAGTGAGAGAGTGAGAGAGAAAGGCTACGCTCCCCATCATCTCCTCCCTTTCACTTTCTCCCTTGATGTGAGCCTCATTCCACAAAAGAACATATTAGGAATTGGGTGGTATTTATTTGAGCTGTGGGAGAAAGCTCTGAATCTCGCTTTATCTCCCTCTCCCTTCCCGTTAAGATGTGACCTCAAATCATCATGATAATTGAGTAAAATGAAGGCACGGAATTTCCTAGACGACATGGTTGGAATTATCCCTTTCTCTCTTTCTCTGTCTCTCCCGGTCTACCCATTCTCACTCTCCCCTCCCACTCTTTCTCTCTCTCTCTCTTGGCAGGGTAAACGAGAAATGAGGGAATATTGTATTTGCTATCACACTATATCCCCATGCATTTAGCCTTTACAGAGGTCTAATTCCCGGGACCGTGCATGGACAATTGGGAGTAACAAATAAATAAATCCTTCCTTCGCCGTCATTGTTGTTGGAAAGCGCGGGAGAGGAAGCTCGTATAACTTGTGGTCAGTTGGTCTAAAAAAACATAATACTATGGAAATTGAATGAGAGAATGATAGCAAGAGGACGAAGAGAGGTCGAGAGAGAAAATGAGACAGAGGAAAAAAAGAGAGACGTAGAAGGAGAAAGAGGACGGGCAAAGAGAGATGAGAGAGAGGGATGATACAACGAGAGAGGAGAGAGAGGTGAGAGAAAGTGCGAGAGAGAGAAAAAGAGGAGGAAATTCAAATCAATAACAAAGAATAGTATTATCCTCTGATTTAGTATTCAAACCTACTTTATTTTGGATAGATTTCCCTTCACCCACACACACACGTGGGGATATAACCAACTCAGTACATGGGGAAAAGTTGCTGAATGCCTTTACTGAGGAGGACGTGAACTGACACCCGAAGAGGGATTGAAGAATTGTTTAGAAGCCTTTGCTGATTTTACTACTTTACCCGGAGATGGGATAATAGACAGGATACTACTGAAGAGGAACAGAGAGAGAGAGTATAGAGAAACTGTTTTTCCCTCGGACCGCCTGCGTACCTCCAGAAGAGCATTGTTCCTTTCAGCGTCGCACATTTTGTAAGATGAGAAAGAGGAGATACGACAGAGAAAAGCAGGGAGGAAAAGACAAGTATTGGGGAGGTAGAAAAAAAAGATTGCAAAAGAATAGATGGGAAAAGAGTGAAGGGATTAGGGAGGGTTTGTGCAGAAGTGCGGAGAAAGCAAAAAAAAACCGTATCCACCTATGCGGTTGAAGCGTAAGAGGGTGAAATCCGAGAAAAGAGATAAAGCTTTAGAGAGGATGGAAAAGCCAGGTGTAGAATAGAGTAAAAAAGGAGAGAGAGATAGAAAGAGTGAGAGGACAAAAAAGTTTTTTCACAGTATTGAAAAATTATTGCTTCGCTTAGGAAGAAGCACAGGGGGGAGACGGGAGGGGAAAAAAGTTCTTTTTTTCGTTCATAAAATATATTCAAGGGAAACAATAAAAACCCTTCTTAAAAGGTGCTTAGGTGCTGGGATGAATTTACACATGAATTCGTAATTCCCCAATTTTTCCAAACTCAACACCCTCAATACAGTAGATGAATCTTAAAGCTATGTACATATTATAACTATACAGAATTGCTAAATTCTTCAATAATAATAAATGCAACAAATCATAAGAAACCCTCTTAAGTTCAAAAAAAAAAGCAAATTGAGATTCAAAAATTAACTATGTATACAGGGAAGAATAGAAGGAGAGAAAGTTCCCTCCTGGAATTTGTATTGGCATGGCGTTTTCCCCCATAAAAAGTGGGGATTGGGGAGAAATAAGAGGAAGGAAATGGCTAGGGAGGAGAAAGGGTATAGGAGTGATAATTTGAGTTAATGCTGACGCCCTCATGAATTATATTTATGTACAAGTATACCAAGCTGGGCAGAAGGCTTTGGAGAGATGGATTCAGTGAGAGATGAAAGTTCTCCTGGCATTTGGAGCATGTCAAGCATTATATGGGCACGTGCATATAAATATTCAAGTATGTCCCAGTGTGTGTATACAGAAGAGAAAGCACGGAGAAAATGTGCACAAAGCCGTTGTGAAATGAGAAAAGGCCTTTCCTCGCCCACTCAACAGACCCCTGTCCGCATGCAGAACGTGAGGGGCTAAATATATAACGAGAAAGTGTCAACGAATGAATTATTTCGTATTATTGTCTCTGTCCGTACCTTTGTAAAGCGCTGAGCTTTCTGTCTTCCTCGCAGCCCTCTCACTGTTATTGCCTTTCTACTCCCTCCCCTTCTGTCACTTCTCTTCTCATTTAATTCTCCTTCTTCTCTCTTCTTCACCGTCTTTTTCTTGGTCATTTACAAATCTTCTATTTCTGTTATGCTCATTTGTGCCTCCCAATGTTGTCTCTCTTTCTTTCCCTCTTTTCCCTCTTTCTTTCTCTTTTTTTCTTTTCCTCTCATTTCCTCTAATTTTCTCTCTTTCTCTTATTCACTTTATTTTTTCTCTCATTTCCTCTAATTTTCTCTCTTTATCTTATTCTCTCTCTTTTTCTCTCAGTTCCTCTAATTTTTCTTTCTTTCATTTCCTCTCTCTTCTTTCTTTCTTTCCCTTTTTCTCTCATTTCCTCTAACTTCCTCTTTCTTTTTCAGTTTTCTCTCTCTCTCACTTTTTATTTCTCTCTGTATCGCTCTCTTTTACTTAACCGTCGTCTCTATTTCTTTATACTGTTAATGTAGGTCGTTCAATTTTGTCTCTATTTACCTTTTTTTCTCTCCTATTTTCTCTCTTTATTTATATCACATGTTTTCTCCGGTTTTATTTCCTACTTTATGTCTCTTATTTTCTCTCTCATTGTATCTCCAATGTTTTCTCTATTTCGGAGCGAGTAAATACCATCAATCGCCGAAGCAATTACTATCTTTAAGGTGGTGCAAAAAGTATTATTTTTATATCCTATTTTATCTTCAATTTTGTCTCTTATTTTCTATTTGCTCTTTTGCTCTTATTTTCTCTTTCTTTCTCTTCTTCTCTTATTTCCTTTTTCTTTCTCTTTGTCTCTCTCT
>JAQGBT010004683.1:0-15973 GCA_034698585.1 Disparrhopalites patrizii
GAGAGACAAAGAGAGACAAAGAGAGACAAAGAGAGACAAAGAGAGACAAAGAGAGACAAAGAGAGACAAAGAGAGAGCAATAGCTAACATGAATAAGAGAGACAGTGAGAAAGCAAGAGCTAGAAGGATTGAAAGAGGAGGATAGAGAAAGAGCATGAGCAAGTAGAATGAAGAGAGAAACAGAGAGAATGAATAAAGGAGAACGCGAGGTAAAAAGTGAGATAACTGGAGATAAAAAGTCAGAAAGAGAACAAACGAGAAAGCGAACGAGACTATTATCTTTCTCGGTCAATTTGTTTCTCACTCTTTCCCAATATTTCTCTCTCTCTCACTCTCACTCTCGCTCTCCCTCTCTCGGTGTCCCTCTTGCTCTCGAACGCTCCGTTTTTGCCCTGAATTCAAGCTCAAAAGCTCAGCTTGAGTCCTCGCAGCAGCTTTGTTGACTCACATTTCTTCCTTTTTTCCTCGTAATTCTGTGCGCTCACTGTGATAACGCGAATACTTTCTCTCCCATCCGTTTTTTTGGCCAAATTGCCGACAATGGGGAGGTCCTCGTGTATCCAGGATAATGTAATGTGTATAACACTACAATGTCTTTCATTGAAATAATACCCCACTTTTCTAAGGCGTGCCTTCACCCTGTTCATTGCCATTGGGACAATTGTACTACAGTTTCTATTTCACTTTTTCCCTTTATTATTTTTACTCCGTTCCCTTCTTTCTCCATTGTATTTTCTGGGATATTTCCCTTTGTTGTTTTTCCTTCATTCAAATCCGTTTTTTCTTTTGTTTTGTTTGTTCTTTTTCAATAAGCTAAGGCTTTCTCCTACTTGAGTTGCTGGATGTGTGCGCTAAGTCGGTGCGGTTGTTTTTTGGGATTTGATGGATTGTTTTTCTAACTTTTCCGTTGCATTTTCCATTGTGTGAATTTTGTCATCTTGTGAGATTGCTTTTCACTTTCTTCCCTCATTTTCCACTTGCTTTTCGTCGTTAATTATTACATTGGCTCACTCCGATTTTTTTCAGCTTCTTCTGGTTATTCTGCAGTCTTTCGCATGTTAGTTTTTGATTGCTTCCATTCATTTTTAATATGTTTCCCCAATGGTTTTCTAGATTTTCTTTTTTGAATGCTTTTGTAAATATTTGATTTTCTTCGTGGAGATTTTGTGTGAATCAACTTTTCTGGCAATGTTTTTTTTTTATTTTACTGTCTTTCTTGATGTTTCCATAAATATTCTACGGTTTCGTAGTTTTCTCTGGCTCCAATTTTGAATTCCTCCAATTTTATTATTTCTTGGTCCGCTTTTTTAATTTCGACTTTTATTTTGGTGTTATAATCCTCTTATCTTCGTCTTTTTTCTGCCATCTTCCTGTTGTCTAAACCTTTTCTTGAAATATTGGGTGCGTTGAAAAACTCGCAGATTTTCCAGTCGTCTACAATTCCGGCTATCCTTTAACATAACGGGCATTCCAGAAATCTGCAAAGTCTGTGAGTCTTTCAACGCGCCCATTCTCTATTTTTTTTAATAAAATAAACTTTTAATTTATGTTTTGCTTTTTCGTTGTCTCTCTTTCTTGCTGCCGTGTTTCGTGTTTGTATTTATTTCCACCGCTTTTTTCTATCCCTTCTTTATTTAAGTATTTTTTTCTTTCTATTGCTTGTGATCTGCCTTTCGTTCTTTTTTTGTTTCCCTCAGTCGCTCACTCGTTTATTTTCTCCTTCGCTCTTTCTTTGATTTTGTATATCTGCCTTATTTTGTATCTCTGGGTCTTGTTGGTTTTCTCTATGTTTTCTCTTGCCTTTGTTTTCTCTCCAGGACTTTTTTCCAATCTCTTATTTTTTGGTTCTTTCTTGTGTTAGTTTTTTCTACTGCTTTCTCTCTCGCTTGTGTATTTCCTCTATCTCTCTTGATATTTCTCTATCTTGATATTTCTCTATCTTGATATTTCTCTCTCCTAATATTTCTCTTTTTCTTGATATTTCTCTATTTCTTGATATTTCTTTCTTAATATTTCTCTCTTTCTTGATATTTCTCTCTTTCTTGATATTTCTCTCTTTCTTGATATTTCTCTCACTTAATATTTCTCTCTTTCTTGATATTTCGCTCTCTCTCTTTTTCTTCACATTTCTCTCTCTCTCTCTCTCTCTCTGTGGGTAATTCTTTCTCTCTGTCTTAATATCTCTTTCTTCACATTTCTATCTTGATATTTGTCTCTCTTTCTTTCTTCGCTTTCCTCTCTCTCTTTCTTTCTTCACATTTCCCTCTCTTTTTTGACATTTCTCTCGCTCTTTGTTGATATTTCTCTCGCTCTTTGTTGATATTTCTCTCGCTCTTTGTTGATATTTCTCTCGCTCTTTCTTGATATTTCTCTCGCTCTTTCTTGATATTTCTCTCTCCCTCTTTCTCTTCCTTTAGGTATTACACATTCTCTCTCTTTCTCTTCTTTTAGATATTTCTCTCTCTCTTGTCCTCTTGATATTTCGCTCTCTTTCTCGTGATATTTTGCTCTATTTCTCCTGATATTTCTCTCTATCTTTCTTTCTTCACATTTCTCTCGCTCTTTCTTGATATTTCTCTCTCTCGCTCTCTTCCTCTTGGTATTCCTCTCTTTCTCGTCCTTTTGATATTTCTTTCTTTCTCCTCTTGATTTTTTCTCTTTCTCTCTCTCATGATATTTCTCTCTCTCTTTCTTTTGTCTTGATATTTATCTCTTTCCACTCTGTTTCCCCCTCCAATGGACATGTACGATTGTATGTATATTATCTATCTCCACATCTCCCTCTCTCTCCGACTCTTGAAGAGATTTTACACAGTCGAGTGATCTCAAAGAGGGTGGATGGGAGGGGGAGGAGGAGAGCTTTTTCCTATTATGGCCATTCCATTAAATTATTTTCTTACATTGATCTGTTGAGTGAGAAAGCTTGTCCGCGTCCATCGTCATTCAATCAGTGATTCCGTTGAAAGATCATTAATCAGTATGGCTCTCTCTCCGTCTCTCTCCGTCTCTCTCTCTTTCTCTCTCTCTCTTTTTCTCTCTAGTTCTCTCTCTCTTTTTCTCTCGTTCTTTCTTTCTCTCTCCTTCTTTGTCTCTCGCTCTCTCTCTCTCTTGCTCTATATCCCTAACCCACTCACTCTATTCAGTCATCTCCAAACACGCCCGGTCAATATCCTCCGGCCCACTGAATGATGTGATTGCTCGGGGAAAGATATTGGAGCATATTGGAGTATCAAAGAACAATATGCTGGAGGAAATCCTACCAACTAAATGCAAGGGAATATAAAAAATGGGAAAACACATTAAGTGCACTATCCCATTCAGTCGCTAGTCGGATTGAAAGTTTTTTTTGGAGGGCGGAAAAATAGAAGGTAATCCAGCATTTTTTGTTTTGTATTTGTGTTGCTGAAAAATATTACGATACTAATTATGGATTCTGCCCCACTCCTGCGGGAAAGGGCTTTCCCTGCTTTAGTTTTGCTTTTTTCCCTGAACGTTTCTCCTTTGTGAGCCCAAATGAGAAGCTACCTCCTGGCTCTTGGTCATTTAGGCAATGTTTTTGTTTTCTCTTTCTTTATTCTTTATCTTGTGTATTTCTAGCGCGAGTGTCAGTGGATTTTCTTTGGTTCGTATTCTATCTTGTTTTGATTGTTCGTGTAGAAATGTATGTTTATTGTCGGTGTCTGATTATTTGCTATTTATTTTATCTCTTTTTTTATTTTGTGCTTCTTCCGTTTTGTCATATCTTTTAATTATGTTTTTAATTTTGTTCATTCTCATTATTTGGACTTTCTTCCTGGCTATTTTGTTCGGGCTTTCGCTTTGGCTTTCAACTCTTTTCTGGGTTGTTCTGACTTTATCTTCTCAAAATTTTGATCCTCTTTTCGTCGGTGTTTTTCGGACTTTCTCGTCGGATCTTTTGATAGGTTTCACGTGCGTGTTTCTGGCTATCCTTTTAAATGATTTTGATGCACTGTCTATTTTTTCTGACTTTCTTTTCTGATTCTCTTATCCAGTTTGGGGTCATACTTTACCTCTTTTCTTTCTTTATTGCTTTCCTTTCTAATTAATTTTGATCTCTTGTCGTTTATATTTTCTTAGTTTATCTTATACATAATAATTTTTTGTTTCTTTTTTCCGTTTTATTTCTTTGCTTTTCTTATGTATAATAACTTTTTGTCTCTCTTCGGTTTTATTTTCTTGTTTTTTCTTATACATGCATAGGTATAAGAATTTGTTGTCTCTCTTTTCAGTTTTGTTTTCTTTGTTTTTCTTGTGCAAAAATGTTTTGTCTTTCCTTTCGGTTTCATTTTCTCGGTTTTTCTATGCACTTTCTTTTTGTCTCACTTTTTGGTTTTATTTATTTTTTCTTATGTAAGAATTTTTTGTCTCTTTTTTCCGTTTTATTTTCATTGCTTTCGTATGTAATAACTTTTTGTCTTTCTTTTTGGTTTGGTTTTTTCTTATACAAGAATTTTTTGTCTTTCCTTTCATTTTTATTTTCTTTGTATGTTCTACGCAATAAGTTTTTGTCTCACTATTTGGTCTTATTTTCATGTTTTTTCTTGTGTATGAATGTTTTGTCTCTCTATTTGTTTTCATTTGCTTCGTGTTTCTGATATAATAAATTTCTAGTCTTTCTTTTCCTTTTTATTTCTTTAAATTAAAAAACAATTGTTGTCTCTCTTTTCGGTTTTATTTTCTTTGTTTTTCCATTATAATAACTTTTTATCTCACTATTTGGTTTTATTTTCTTGTTTTTTCTTATCTAAGAGTGTTTTGTCTCCCTATTTGTTTTCATTTGCTTCGTTTTTCTTATATAATAAGTTTCTTGTCTTTATTCCCTGTTTAGTTCCTTAATTTTTCTTAAATAATAACTTTTTGTCTCTCTTTTCGTTATTACTGTCCTGGTTTTTCCTTTGTAATTATAGTTTGTCTCTCTTTTTGTTTTTATTTTCGTGGTGTTTCTTGCATAATAATTTTTCCTCTCTTTTTTCCTTTTTATCTTCTTGGTATTTCTTACATTGTAATTTCCCGTCTCTGTGCCCCTTTATAATTAAGTGCCTCTCTTCCTTTCTTATGCTTTTCACTCGCTTTCTTTCCCATTTTGCTTTCGTCTCGCTTTATATAGACGTCTTCTTCATCTTCTCAGTTGGCTTCTTCTCACTCTCTCTCTCTCTCTAGCTCTATAAGTCCATAAATTTCCCTGGAGTATTGCTACACGTTACGAAATGTAATCCCCAGTAAGTTGGTGTGATACAGAAGAGCCAAAAGAACCCCCTTTTATTTCAAGTGGGCAATCCACAACAAGAAAAATACTAATCTCAGAGCTCATGAGGAAATAAAAAAACATGAGCAAAACTAAAAAAAAAAAGAGAAAGTCTGGGAGCAATAATAATACTGATAATAATATTATTATTCCCTAATTTTTCTAACAGGCTCACCCACCCCCCATTTTGGCCCCAGACAATTAGGAAAGTGAACCTTTTTTCCTGGAGGATCATCACGTCAAGAGGAATTAGAGGGAGCCAGACAAGAGCCAAGTAATTATGGGCCGGGAGCTGCAAATGAAGGGAAAAGCAGCTCAAAGGATTTCCAACTTATAAATACGAAGGTATACATTGTATTCCTATTCGGCTTTGCACGTTCAGGGTGCCAAATTTACGCTTAGAACACGGTTCTCAGCGCCCAAATTTTGCCAAATTTCCATATTTTTGCCAAATTTATCTGAGCCCAAATTTTGCAGGGGAAAGTGGAAGAAAACATGGAGAGGGAAGAAAGATGTGTAAATAATCCAGGGAGAAATAGAGTGGAGTCTCTCTATAACAAGTCTATTTATAACAACATTTCTATATACCAACCTTATTTTTTTCGTCTATCGTATATGTAAAGTACATATTTTATGTTCTGTAGAACAACATTTCACAGTAACAATATATTTTGTTCCTCCCTGTAGTGTTGTTATAGAGAGACTTCACTGTAGAGTGGGACAACGAGCGTAATTGCACATATTGACGCCTCGGGGAGGGAGCACATTTGCTGTAAACAAGAACGAGAGGATGCTTGCGAGGTTATTTATACAGCAAAAAAGCCGGAAGGACCGGAATCGGAGCAATGATCCTTCCCATTGACATACCCAAAAATGCATAGAAAATCCTAAACGGGTTTATCCAGGATTTTCCAGGCGTTTGTGACACCCTGGAAATTTTCCCAATCCTCCCCGGGCCTGGAGAAATCCCACGTGCGACAGGGCGGAAGTTGACAAATCAAAGGAAGAGCCAAGGAAATCTTGGAAGCAGGAAGTTCCCATGACAATGAGATGAAGCAGGCCCGATTCAAAGGGACACCGCAGGGGGTCAAAGCTCCAGAAAAAAATCTGGAGGATTCTGTACAGGCAATTGAGCAAGTACGTGCCTGGATAAATTGGGATATTTTTGGATGGAGAAAAGCGAAAGGCCAAAAGTCACATTCATGAACCCGGAAAACATGTAAAACCCAAAAAAAATCCAGGCACCCTTTTGTGACAGCACAGATCTGGAGAATAACACGTTTCACGGACAAAAATGTCCGAATGACCACGTTCTGGGATAAATTTTGGGTTAAATCCCCCACGAAACTGGCTAACCTCAATAAGGTTCAGACAGAAAAAGCGGAAATTAAAAATGGTTTATTTTCCAATCAAAAATTCCCTGGACAAATGAAGGCCAAGTGATTGACATTTTCCAATAAAAGCCACACCCCATGCATATCTCTGAACGAATAAATACGGCATACCAAGAGAAGGAAAGAATTACAGATTTCTTTGGAGGAATGAGCCTCATTATAAAAAGGGACAAGAACGCAAAAGGGAAAGTAAAGAAAAAACGAACAGAAAATAAGGAACGAAAAAAAATCCAAGCCAACAAATAAACGGATGTTAGAAACTTGCCCTATCCAGCAATTCGTTGTGGGCGCAAATAACAGGGGTGGGAAACGGCAATTAATGTGCGTCATTGACAGAATTCCAGATAATACCCCAAAGTGTCGAAAAACCAGTGGACAATTGCGTAAATAAAAATCCAGTCTAATAACTTTTAAAAGTGGGGAAGGCCGGAGCAAAACCGAGGATAATACCAATCCCTTGAGAGAGGAGTTTTAATACGTATATCACACGGAAGCGTTTGACGCCGAGCGAAATGAGACCGGAAAAAGGCTGGTGGGTGGTGAGAGAAAGTAAGACACCGAATATAAGGGAGGAATGAGAATGAGAGAGAAAAGGAGATGGAACGAAACTGAAAGAACAACAAAGAGGACAAGGGAGAGAAACAGAGAGAAAGTGACAGAGAGAACAAATGAGAGAAACAGAGAGAAACTGACAAAGAGAACAAATAGAGAAACTAAGAGAAAGCGACACAGAGAACAAATGAGAGAAAGAGAGAAATCAAGAAAGAGAAAGAGAGAAAACAACAAAGAGAGAAATCAAGAGAGAAAAAGAGACAAAGAGAGAAATCAAGAAAGAAAAAGAGAGAAAGCGACAAAGAGAGAAATCATGAGAGAAAAAGAGACAAAGAGAGAAATCAAGAAAGAAAAAGTGAGAAAGAGACAAAGAGAGAAATCAAGAAAGAAAAAGTGAGAAAGCGACAAAGAGAGAAAGCAAGAAAGAGAAAGCGAGAGAAAGCGACAAAGAGAGAAATCAAGAAAGAGAAAGAGAGAAAGCGACAAAGAGAGAAATCAAGAAAGAGAAAGAGAGAAAGCGACAAAGTAAAATCAAGAATGAGAAAGAGAGAAAGCGACAAAGTAAAAGCAAGAAAGAGAAAGAGAGAGAGAGAAAGCGACAAAGTAAAAGCAAGAAAGAGAGAGAGAGAAAGCGAGAGAAAGAGAAATCAAGAAAGAGAAGCCAAGACAAAAAAGAGACAGAAAGCGAGAGAAGGAGTGAGGGAGAAACTGAGATAGTGGAGTCGAGAGAACTGGAATTCCAAAAAAAGAAAAAGAGCGAAACCAAAAAAGTAAACAGAGTGATTCAAAAAAAGTAACAGAGAGATTCCAAAAAACGAAAAAAACCGAAAAATATGGAAAGGGAACAAACGAGAGAACAAAGAAAAGAAAAAAAACAAGTGTTAAAAAATGAACCACAGGAATAAATAGAGATATTCCGAAAAAACGAAGCCAAAGAGAGAACTAGGGAGAATCCAAAAAAGAGAACCAAAAGGAGAAATACATACAGAGATTCCAAGAAAGAGAACCAAAAAGAGAAATAGATACAGAACAAACGAGAGAAATAGCGAGAAGGAACAAATGAGAGAAATAGAGAAAACAAACGAGAAAAGGAGACAGCACAAAAGAGAGAAGAAGGGTGATTCAAATCAGAGAAAAACAGATAACAAATAAGAAAAAACTAGAGTGAGAAAATAAATGAGAGAAAATAGATTCCAAAAAGAGAAAGAGAGAGAACTAAAAGAGAAATAGAGGGAGAGAGAGACGTATGACTGGAAAATCGGTAACAAGTAAATACATACATATATCGGACGGAATGCGAAGGAAACTCAAGGGAAAAGAAATGTAGATGCAGACGGAGAAAAGAGGGAGAAGAGATTGGAAAAGAATTGGTTTTCCTCCCCCTCCCCCTCCTTCCCTCTCCTGCCCCCCTCTCTTTTGCTTACTCAAGTGACAAATGAAAAGCTCGGGCGAAGGGAGAGAGAATGAAGGAGCTTTGAGTCTTTGACTGAAGTCAGTCACTAGGAAAAACTAAGTGGATCAAGACGGTAATAGACCAAACACGACCGTGTTTGCTTTATCCTCCTTTCCCTCCTCAATCCTTTCCCCAACTTTCTCTTTCTTCGCTTTCACCACCATTTTCGCCCTTGCTTTTTTTACACTTTTTTTATCCCAAAAGAAAAAAATACAAATCATTTTTTTTCCCACTGACACCGCTCTTTTCTCTTTCCATGTCAAAAGGTCTTGCTTCGCCCCAATATAAATATAGCTCCATGACATGTTTTTTTTGTGGCCTTTTTTTGTTGGCAAAGGAAAACTTACTCCTTAAAAAAAAAGATGTCTCTTCAAAAGAAAAATTGTCATGAATCATGAGAAAGTTGTGAGGACAAGGTAGTTGTGTGGTAAGGGGCGAGACGCTCCCCCTCCATTATTATGTATTGAGGGAGAAAGTCCTCATATGGGAGATATATTGGGTCATATATATGTATATGAAATGCTGTACATACATGACTTTCTTCCAAAAATGACCGTGAGGCTCCGCCCGTGTGGTGGGACGGGGAAATTAATGGCTTACTCAGAAATTTATGGCGTATTTTGTATGTTGGAAGAGGGTGAAAAATAGAAAATTCGTGGGGGGAAAGGAACAAAGGGACGGTGAAAGTCCTTTGGCAGGGAAGTCGAGAGAAGAGGAGCCACAAAGGGCGGGTGAAAACGGGATTTGGCAGAGCAGGAGAAGAAGAAAACTCATGGCAAGGGCCGTGGTGAAAGGAGAGGGAGAAAACTATTATTATACGAAGTCACTTTTGGCAAAGGAAGAATGGCATCCCAAACAGCTCTGGAAACAAGGCGGACGCTGAAGGATAAAGAGAGAAATAAATCGCCGAAAATTTTAGGGAAGCTCTGATTTAGAAAATAATGGGATTATCGATGGAATCGAGAAGGAAGAAAAAGGAAGAGAAAGCAAAACAATGTGCATAGTTAAACATACAAAAAGGAAGGAAAAGGCAAAGAGAAATCGCAAAGTTAAATGCGTGAATAAAACCATGAGAACGGAAAGAAAAATCAAAAGTAAAAAAGGGTAAGAGTAAAACATACAAAAAGGCAAAGAGAATGCTGAAAACTTGAGCAAAACGATGAAAATAGAAAGAAAAAGAGAAAGCATAAAAATGTAAGATAAAAAAAGCAACGAAGAGAAAGAGAAAGTGTGAAAAGGCGCAGCAATAATTATAAAGAAATTAAAGGTGACAGCAATGTGGATGGAAATACGTGGACACAATAAAATTGACAACGGAGAAAGAAACAATGACATAAAATGTTAGCCAGCAGAGACAACATTTGAGGAAAGAGAAAGTGAAAGCAAAATAAATTGTAATAAAGCCAGTCAAATGGAAGAACAAGAATGACAAAATGATAAAAAAAAGAAATACAAATAATAGCAGTGAATTTTAAAAAGGAGAAAGCAATCGTCTCTGAAAAACGTATCCAAGCGGAGACAGGAAAATTGCAAAAACGAAAGCCAGAGCGACAGATAAACAAAAGGGACTAAATTCAGTAAAGTATAAGAAACCAATTACGAATTGATATTAAAAGAAATCTAAAAAACGGTAAAATTTAAAAAAGAGAAAGTAAAAAGTTACAGAAAAAAATCAAACAGTAAAAGCAAAATTGTTAATAGAGAAGGCAAAATTGCAGAAAAATACGATCAAACAATGAAAGCGCAATTGACAAAAGAGAAAGCAAAATGGCAGAAACGTATAATGAAACAACAGTCAAAACAAAATTGATAAAAACGAAAGCAAAATTCCATACCAAAAATTCAAACAGTAAAAAGCAAAATTGACATAAGTTAGCAAAATTTCACAAGCATAAATTCAGACAGTAAAACCAGAATTGACAAACGAGAATGCAAAAGTTACAGAAAAATAAAATCAAACAGTAAGATCAAAATTGACAAAAGAGAACGCCAAATTGACAATAAGAATAGCAAAAAAGAGGGAATACAGAGGGAAAAACAAATGCAAATAGAGCATTAGAAGTACATAATAATAATAATAAAAGAAGTAAGACAGAAGCTGGGAAAGAGAAGACAAGGAGAAACTGAGACCGGGCATAAAAGAAAAAAAAGAAAGGTGACACAATGAAAAGTAAAGAGAATGTGACTAACCACACCATGAAGGAATAAAATGCCCGTGCAAATATGAGGACAGAAAAAAAGGGAGTAAAAGCCGGTTCCCATACCACGAGGATAATAAATTTCGTGGCGGCGTGCGTGTGAAGGAGAAAAATATGTGGACTGATAAGATGTTTCTGCTGGCAGTTAATGACCATGTTGGAGTGTCAGAGGGGAAGGAAATCCAAGGTCTTGAATCACTTCAGATGACTTGGAGGAGCAATGTAGAAAAAATAATGCCAGGGCAAGAGAGAGAGAAAAAAAACAAGCGAGACTCGACCAGTGACCGTGAAATATTGAGGCAATAGAAGAGACTGGAAAAAGCGAGGAAACGAAACCAAAGAAAAAGGACAGAAATTGAAGAATAAAGACTGAGAGAGACAGGAAGCTAGGTATGCAGTGAAACAGTATCTGTGAGAGAGGGAGTGCACGAAAATTCAAGAGATTGAAAGGCAGAGTGCAGGAAAATTAGAAAGAGTGAAAGATAGAGTGCACGAAAATTAAAGAGAACGAAAGAGTGAAGAAATAGCAGAGAAGGAAATAGAGTGAGGAAAAGAATTAGGGAGACAGGGAGAAGCAAAGAGAGAGACAGAAAGAGAAGGGAGACATCGAAAAAGAGACGGAGAGAGAAAGAGTGAGAGAAAAGGAATGAGTTCAAGAGAGCGAGCAATGACAGACAGAGATGTATCTAAACAAGATGGATTGAGAGAGCGAGAGACCAACAGAATGACAAAAAAGATGACAGAAAGGAGGTAATAAGAGAGAACACTTGAACAGAGAGAGAGTAGAGAGAAACGCGAGGGGAAGTGACAGAATCTAGGAGCGAAGAAAGAGACTATGAGAGAAAAAGAAGTAGGAGAGAATGAGAGAGAAGGAGAGAGAAAAGGGAGAGAAAATAAAATAGCGAGAGAAAGTGAGAGAGGAAGAAAAAATAAAATAGCGAGAGAAAGTGAGAGAGGAAGAGACAATAAAATAGCGAGAGAAAGTGAGAGAGGGAGATAAAATAAAAAAGCGAGAGAGATTGATAGAAACAGAGAACAGAGAGAGAATGAAGAAGGGTGAAAAGAGAAAGGGATAGATAGTAAAAGTGAGAATGGGAGCGAAATAAAGCGAGACAGATAGAAGGAGAGAAATAGGAGAGACGGAGAGGAAAGGGAGAGAAGCAGAAAAGAGAGCTAAGGAGAAAAAGGGAGAGAAATTGAAAGAGGTAGCGAAACGGAGAAAAGCGAGAGAGAAGGAGAGAGAACAACGAACATGGAGAGAAAATGAAAAAGGAAAATAAAGATAGCAAAATGAGAGAAGTGGAAAGAAAAAGAAAACAGGGAGAGAAAGAAAGAAAAGGGATAGAAAGAAAAGAGAGAAAATTGAGAGAAAAAAAAGTTGAAAAAAAGAGAAACAGTGAGAAAGAAAGAGAGAAGAAGAGGGAAAGACACGGAGAAGAAGATAGAGTCAGAAAGAGATACGAAAAGGGAAAGAAAGAGAGAAGTATGGAAAGAGAGTGAAAGAGGAGAGAGATAGAGAGAGAGAGAGAGATAGAGAGAGAGAGAGAGATAGAGAGAGAGAGAGAGAGAGAGAGAGAGAGAGGGTCAGACAGGAGAGATAGCTTGGAGAAAAATGGTCGGATTTCAACGACTCACTCAAGTGGGGGTAAAAGAGTGCGGTTATTATTATATGGCCCACATGCTATGCTTTACATACATGTAGGTTTAAGAAGATGAAGGAAAAGAGGTGGAAAATGTGACATGTGGAATGGAGAAAATCTTTGCCAGATACATGCAAAAACTTTTCCCATCTCTTCTTTCGCCAGTTAAAAAAAAAGAACAAATTTCTCTACCAAGAAAAAAAAGTTGCTAAATGTAGAATGAAGCAGTTTTTGCATCCACGTGGCAATTATAATGGTTGAGTTGGAAGAAATTAGATTCATATAATGGGAACGAGACATAATTGTTGCCATTGCATCGTGGACGAGTGGGTGAAGAAGTCAATTTTTTTCTGGGGAAAAGCCTCTCAAGGAGTGGGCCACAGAGGCTTTTTGGAGAGGAACAAGTTAGTATCATTATTATCACTTTTTATGGGGAGTTAATGTAAGGACAGTGAGAGGGACGAGTCAAGGGGAAAAATTGGAGGGGCGTACAGGGTGGCTCAAAATCCATTGTGAAAAAAGTTTCCCCGTTTCTACAAGATTCCTTTTACTTTGTGTGATTCTTTTTACAAATTTTATTTCATACCAGCAACTTTTCTTGTCTGGTGGTTCTTTGCAATTTCAAGTAATAAATTTCCTCCGAAATACTCTCTACTTTTCTTGTCACAATTCTGATCCCTTTTATTTATTTTCTTTCACTATTCCACTTTCACTTTTATTAACTTTCTTATTCAACATAGCACCGTAGATATTTCAAGTTGAGGTTGAATGTCGGTATTTTGGAAGTATTTTCGACTTAATTTATGGACTTTTAACTCCAAAATTAATTAAATACTAAAAATGAATTCGCACTAATTGAATGTTTCCATCTTGCCGCGGGATAGCTCAGAAATAATTAAAATTAAATATATATAATTAAATGCGAGATGAAATTATAATATAACGAAAAAATTATTACGCTAAAAGTTCCAAAATTGGCATTTTACAGATTTTTGGAATTTGGTGCAACGAAATATCTGAGAAAATCTATTTCTGTCCGCTTTTACCGTGTTTTCTTGCGGATTTTTGCTAGATCTGAAATCAAATTCTCAAAATTTATGACCGTTTGAAAACGAATCTCTTTATAGAGGTGGCTCATATGTCTGTAAAAGTTTCAAATTACAGTTCACTCTTTCTATAACGGCACCCATTAAGCAGCAAAATTTGCCCGTTAATTGAGCAAGAAGCGTTAAGAAAACAACCATTCTGGTGATAATTTGGGGACGTTTTTGACGGTGGATGTTTTACATAGTGGCTGTGTTAGATTAAGAGACGTTATAAGGCGGTTTTTATGCAGATGTTATAGCCCCAAAAGCATTGCAGATATACGTCGTTATTACCGACTCCTTTGTAACAGTTTTTGCTCTTCAACGGCGACAAAAAAATATTACAGTCGAACCTCTCTATAACGGTTCCCCTTAAATCAGCATATTTTCCACGTTATAATGAAAAACCGTTACAGAGAACAGAATTTTCTATATTAACAATTGGAGAAAGTTCTTGAAGGAAGCATTTTCAGCCACCGGTATAGGGAGGAAACCGCTATAAGGGAGCCCGTGATAGAGAGGTTCGACTATAGCTTCCAAAACCTTCTCCACATGTTACCATGTGAATAATTTTAATACTGGTTAACCAATTTTTTTTGTTCCTATCGTTACTTCTAAAATGCCGTTATAATCAAGGTTCTCTATAAGAAACTACTTTAAAACAGCTTTTGCTGTATAACGGCTACAAAAAAACTTCCTTTAAAAAACATTTCCAATTGATTTGAACAGAAATACATAACAAGAATTGTATCTATCGTATCCGATATTTTCTGTCATTATTATTGAAGCCACGACCATTACAGCCATACTTATCTCTATATCTCTCTCTACTTCTTTATAACGGCTTTCTCGGTACAACGGTGGCAAAAAACCTGAACAATATTCTCCAATTGCTTGGACAGGAATCATTGGAGCGGATATTTCCTGTCAATATTGTTAAAGAAAAAATTATTATAGCCGAGTTTTCCCATAAAGGTTCTTGTTATACCAGCCGTTTTTAAATAACGAAATACATCAAAACGTCTAGTGAAGTGTATCGAGAAATATATCAGAATATCAGCCATCTTTTTGTAGCAAAAATTATTCCTTCAAAATCTTTTGCCTAACACACACTTTTCGTCTCGTAACACAGTTCACTCTGTCAATAACTGCACTCTATACAGCAGAAAATTTTGTCCGCTATAGCAAAGGAACGTTATAACTAAAATATATTTCTATGTTAACAGCAGGGGAAAGTTTTTTACGTGTACATTCTGTGTCCCGTTATGCAGGAAGAAACGCTATACAGTGGAGTCTCTCTATAACAAGACTCTTTATAGCAACATTTCTCTCTAACAACATAATTTTGCCAGCCCTTCGTACATGTAAGGTGCATATTTATTGTTCTATACAACATCATTTTACTGCAACACTATTTATCGCCCTTCCCTTCAGATTTGCTATATACAGACTCCACTGTAAAGGGAATCTGCAGTAGACGGAGTGGAGAATTATTATTATCATAATAACCATTTTAATTTTATAGCTTGTGACGCACTTTAAATTAATCCATTTGTTTTAAATTAATTATTTCCGTTGAAACTCCCCGCCACTTCAGCTTCCTCCGCGTTCCCCAGCCGTCCCCCACACCCTGTACAAGAACTTCTCCCCGGAGCATGTTAACGGCTATTGCAGAGAAATCCCCTGGAATCCAACAGTCTTTGATGTTATCCCTTTTACTCTGGTCTTGTTCCCCTCCTTATCCCCGATTGCATCTCTCGTCTACACGGCATTTGAAAAGTCATTTGCCCCTCCTCCAGCCCTCCTTCTCATCCCCCATAATACGCTCCCATCACGACCCACCTGAGCTCCAATTTCCATTTATTTCCTACATATAATAAAATGCAAAAGTTTTTCTCAGAGGAAAAACCCACAAAATACCTGAAACTTTCCAGTTTTTCGGAAATACAAGAAAAAAGCGCTTCCTCCTCTTTAAAAAAGATTCTTTGTCCCATGCAAACAATTGGATGTTTCCAGCGAAAACTCTCAAGATCTAATACTATGGAGGATCACAATCCTTTGAAAAGGAGAGAGAGAGACAGTGAGGACAAAATCGAGAGAACGAGAGAAAGAGTAAGCAATAGAGCGACAGAGATAGAGACAGAGAGAGAGAAAAAGAGAGAGAGAGAAGGGGAGAAAAAAATAGAGAAAGAGAGAGAAAAAGAGAAAGAAAATTAGAGAGAAAGAGAGAGAATAAGAGAAAGAGAAAGAGAGAAAGAGAAAGACAGAAAAAGAGGGAGAAAGAGAGAGAAAGAGAGAAAGAGAAAGAGAGAGAGAGAAAGACAGAAAAAGAGGGAGAAAGAGAGAAAGAGAGAGAGAAAGAGAGAGAGAAAGAGAGAGAAAGAG